>JAOUQT010340173.1:0-12906 GCA_025769995.1 Xyliphius kryptos | reverse complement strand
CTTGAAGCTCCTTTATGTAATTTTTTTTTTTTTAAAACAATGAAAGAATCTAACATAGAGTACAATATCTGTACATTGCTCTATGTGGATTTTATTTATTAATGTCCATCATCCCTTTTTTCTTTACAGGTTAAAACACTAGAGGGGTCTACTTTGAGTGATGTACCTATAGATCACCAAATTACTGAGTGAAATCTATAAGTTAAATTCATCACAAGAACTTTAAGTTGTTACTGGCAACATTGAATTTTCATTCCTGTCCTGGTTACTGTTGAGAAGAGCAGATGGGGTGTGTTAGTCCACTAACACACAATTCCTGAAGCATCAGTGATTCCCCATAGTGCTCTTTAAACTTGTACTTGAATACTTAACTGACTGTGTTTACTTTAATCTGATCTTTGTTCTACAAGTTTCATCTCATGCTGCCTTTTCACCCGCTGTTTTTGGACCCTTCCTAGTAGTGAGTTTAGTTGGATGCTGCTTTGAATACCTCAACTGCTTTTACGGTTCGCTCTCAAACAGATGATGCAGCCACACATTGTTCGCATTTCCATAGGTAGTTTAAATTTGTATTTTGGAGAAGTTAATAAAAGAGTTTCTGTTATCAAAGCAGCAGCTGTCTTATTAATAAACCTTCAATATTGAGTTTTGTTGTGCTAACTATAGGTGGCGCTATAGGTGGAATCACATTTCTCAGACCTCCTGGCAAGGTCGTCTATGCAGGGGTATTGGAGAAGCTTTTTTTTTGGTTAAGTCGGGATCCATCATGTGTCATTTGCATATGATGTTGGCCTGTTGGCTTCATTACGCCGTGACCACCAGCTTTCGCTGGACCAGTTTTCAGCTGAGTGTGAAGCTGCTGGGATGGGAATCAGCACCTCCAAATCTGTGACCGTGGTAGTCAGGGTGGACAGCTCTCCCCAGGTTAGAGATGAATTTCAGCCTTAAGTGGAGCAGTTTAAGTATCTTGGGTTCTTGTTCACAAGTGAGGAAAATATGGAGCTGGAGGTTGACAGATGTCTGCCGAGACATACTGTTAATGTTTTTTTTTTTTTTTTTGGGGGGGGGGGGGGGGTTCGTTAAGTTCAGAATTTTGTAAAGCCGCTTTTAGACAATATTCTACTGTAAAAAACCAAATATAAAAAATGATAAAAAATAAATGAATGCAGACTCTGCTCCGGTCCATTGTGGTTAAGCGAGAGCTGAGCCAGAATGCAAAGCTTTCAATTTACTAGTGAAGCTACAATTCTCCCCTCACCTATGTCAACGAACTCAGGTTCAGAATTAAAACTTATACCAGAAGTATGACAGAGCAGGCTAGACTTTCAGATTAGATTTGATTGGTACAGAAAGAACAACCTCTATCAATGTGTAAAAAATAAGGAGATGATTGTGGACTTCAGAAGGGGCAGACATGCTAACCTCTCCCTAGCAACGGAGGATCTGCGGTGGAAGTGGTCTCCAGCTACAGGTACTTGGGTGTGCAACTGAGTTACACCATCATTTGGAGCGACACTTCCAGTCTAGTCAGTAAGACACATCAGTGTCTCTACTTCCTCAGATGGCTGAGGAGAGCCAGACTTGGAAGCTCAAGTCCTCACCTCCTTTTACAGACGTGTGGTGGACAGCGTTCTGTGTTCCACCATCAACCGGTGGAATGGAAGCTGCTCTGCTGCAGATAGGAAAGCTCAGCAGTGGGTGGACTGTTGGAGTCAGCCTCCCCATCACCACAGACATCTACACCTCCAGGTGCAGGAAAAGGGCCTCTTGCATCATGAAGGACCTCACTCACCCACTTTTTGTCCTACTCCCTCAGGCAGGAGACTGCGGAGCATTAAGTGTAGACAAACAGACTGAGGAACAGCTTCATAACAGAAGCAGTGAGACTTATTACCTCCACCTAACAAAACATACTTTTTATGGACACAGTACACTCTACACCACAACACTTTTCCCCGCACTGAACACATCATTCATCAACATATTGCAATTTTATAAATTTATTAATGCTTTTCTATGTGTCATAGCTGTAGCTGCAACTAGGAAACTTGTGCACCTTTGGTTTGTTCTATCAATAAAAGTGTTTATTCCGGCTACATGAGATATCTGCGATGCAACAACATATATTGCATTTCTGAATTATAATTTTAAAGCCATGAAATAGTAATTGACAAGTGGATTGATTAAGACGGAGCATAACTAAAGACTGAGGTCTGAAATGCACCACCTGTCACTGGCTAAAATTATGGCTAACAACTAAAACACAATGAGACACCAGAAAAAAATAAACAACTCACCAACCCGCCAGCATAAAACTGTTGGTCCTGGCAACCCAACCAGCCCAACAGTTCCTGTTCTCCCATTAAATATTTAACATGAACAAAACTATTACACAACCTTGACCTTCCGTTTGAGACACTTCTCAGTGCTGAGGAGTTCTCCCCATTTCCTCCAGATTCTCAGATTTCCTCCCACAGTCCAAAAACATGTATTCAAGGTAAAATGAATGCTCTAAATTGCCCCATATAATGTGTGTGGCTGTGTGAATGTGCCCAGTGATTGATTGGCACCATCCTGGGTGTATCTGCCAAGCGCCCAACAGCCCTTGGATGAGCATGGGGAACCCCACCACGACCCTAGTACAGTATTATGTGAAATGAATGAATGTCATTAAAGTCACTTTTTTTGGATGAGAATAGTTACAACCAAACGTACCCTTATGTACT
This sequence comes from Xyliphius kryptos, assembly GCA_025769995.1. NCBI lineage: Eukaryota > Metazoa > Chordata > Actinopteri > Siluriformes > Aspredinidae > Xyliphius > Xyliphius kryptos. The sequence goes on along the minus strand of JAOUQT010340173.1, from coordinate 10,180 downwards.
CATTTTAAACCTCACCCACCTACAGGTAAACTTATCCAGTAAACATGACCACCCCGGACACTGTGATCTGTGATTGTGATACCCAGGTAAAAAAGGTTGCAAAAAAAAAGTTTTAGTTTTTATTTTAGGTTTGTAGATGAGCAGGTGCTTCCTGAAACACCTGAGCAAGAACTTTTGAAAACTCTTGTGTTGAAGACAAACATGGGAAGTAAAAAAAAAAAAAAGTGAAACAATTTGATATCTGTACATTTATAAAAAATCAAGTTTAATCTTTAACCTAAAGAAAGGATTTGTTTTTGAAGATGTTCAGTAGATGATCCAGTCCAGAAGTTGAGTGAAGCTGCTTCAGAGTGAAATTCTGTAAAAGGCAGTACACAAACATTCATTGAAATACACACAACACTTTACTGTGACCCAACTGAACTGGTCCTGCTGAAAAGTGTCATCTGTATCTGAGCTCAAAACAACCCGTTCCAGTTTAAGACACTCCAAAATCTTGTGGAAATGTGTGTTCAGATTCACATAAGCGCATCCCCCCGACACAAATGCAATGTTGATGACTCTGTATCCAATTAATTATATTGTAGATGAAGAGAATCTGTAACACAGAGAAGGATGGTGAGTACTTGAGTGAAAATGCAGAACAAATGACCTATAATTGGGTGGACTGTTTGTTATAGATACAGAATGCAAGACATAATACCTGCATGTTGCAGTTCATACCTGCAACATGTCCAACTCTCATTCATCTGTCCGAGTGCTCATTCTCCACTTTTCCTGCCTACTTTACACTGTGTGAAACTGTAGAACTACCAAACTGATCAACAAATACCCCAGGAGATTATTTTATACAGTTAAGAACATCATCCCGCTTTAAACCATGTGTGAGATATGTGCAAAATTATTTGGAAACCTGGAAAAAGAAGTTTTTTACCCAAAAAAAAAAGAAATACTCAGTGAAAAAGGTTTTTTTTTACAAGATTATAGATTGAGCTCAACCTTCAGTGTAGTTAGAACTCTGTAGGGCTCCACAATAAATCGTTTCAGCATGATGACATGCACATGTGGATAGTACAAATACAGCCAGGGTCAATGCTCCCTTCACTCCAGTATGTGGTAAATACTCCCATATAGTGTAGCACCTTATAAACACTAAATTTTTAAAGGGGCCCCAATGGTGTAAAATTCCCGGGGTTTGTGGACATGCATTTGGGTAACATCGGTAAATATAAACACAGAACAGTTCAAAGTCAACCAATTTAGCTGTGCACCACATGCCAGGTATGATGTACAAGCCTTATGAAAAGTTGGGAAATGTGTCATAATTCAATTCACCTGAATCTTTTAACAGCTAAAATATTTCAGTTTTAGTAATAAATTTCATTAAAATTCATTAATCACATTTAGAAACTAATGCTGCATTTCACTAAAAAAAGACCATACATTTTGTAGTAACTGTTCTAAAAGGTTCCACAACCATTAAATCCTAAAATGAGTTAAATGGAGCATCTCCCAATTTTTTGGTCTGTCAGTACTTTTTAACCAGTGTGTAAGCTTGAAGGTGCTGTCTGCAGTTCAGATGTGTATTTTATTAAACACGGATGGAGCATCATGAAGAGACTGTTGATTAGATCAGGTCTTGTTTACTGTAAAAATGGAGAAACATTACACTTACACAACTGTAACAATCATAACCTTTCATTTACTAACCAATAAACAGCATTATTAAAAGAACAGGTCATGTGACCTCAGTAGTGACCCCAGGACTAGATTTACTTACAGCTGCGGTTTCTAAATGTGTTATTATATGAATGAATGAATAACATACTAATTTTAGTGGTTAGCACATTCACCTCTCAGCACGAGTTTGCAGGCTCGAATCACAATCTGGGTGACACTTCCATGTTCTCCCCACAGTCCGAAAATACAGATTCAAGATAAATTGGCTGATCTGGATGGGCATGGGGAAACCCCTGTGACTCTAGTATAGGATTAGGTGGTGAATGAAGAACTTTTGTCTGTGAATTAAAATTCCAAGTGAATGAAATATCAGATTTAATTCACTTTAGTTCTGATTTCATGGGAATTAAAATGTCTCAACCTTTCTGATTATAGTTTGTAGAGTAAAATGTGTTAAAGATATTTCATTAAGAGCTTAAATAACTAAAATTTGTGGAAAAAAAAAAAAAAAAACACCAGCTTTATAAAAAGCTCATTATTAAGACACGGACATCCTCAAAGTGCTGCAGTTTTATAAAGTTGGAGAACCTGTCCACATGTTTTTTTTACTTTTCCGTTTTTTTTAAAATTAGCTGATCATTTATGTAGCTCCCAGTTTCATCTTTATTTACTTTTTCCTTATCTTGGTCACTATTAAAGTGCTTTTTTTCTGTAACACTGCCAGGGCAATAAAACAAGACAAACAAGACAAACCCAATATAATAAAAAGCATAATGCAACAATGACCGCATGGTTTATACGACCTACTCCTCATTTAGTAACAATCATTATTACAGAGAAAAGCCCCATAAGCATGCGGCCTGGTACTTGGGCCCAGTTCCAGCAGACAGCTATATTGTGGTTTTCACAGCCGGTGGTTCTCACGTTTGCTCTGCTCTGAGTCAGTACTGATTGTCTGAGGTGAGTAAAGCTCTGTAGGTTTGGGCTCTCAGCAGCTCGCGAGCCTCCATCAGTGTCTAATGTGCAAAAAGACAGAAAGAACAGGAACTTCCAGGTTCTAATAAAATCTCCTCCACACCTGCCGTTGTTCGCCGCTCAAGTGTGTTCACAGTATTGTGTACATGCCACTTCTCCATCAGGAGGATGTTACACAGGTGGACCCTGTGGGCCTGGGATCTGGGAGGTGGGAGCTGCTCCTGTGGTTGAAGACTGTGTGCCTAAGGTGGGAGAGGCGCTTTGAACCTGAGCATGAAACTGAGCCAACTGTTCTGGACTTGACAGATTCTTCAGCAGGATGTTCTCTTGCTCCAGCTGGAGGTTCCTCTCTATCAAATCTTTAATCTGCTCCTTTAGTACCTCCACCTCCTCGCGCACGGCAAACATCAAGTGGCTCTTAACCAGGTCCTGAAACACAAAGAAAATAATTAGCTGGACAAACATTTCAATTAGAGGCAGCTTAAAAGCACTGGCCACAGATGCCCCCGCATGGACGGGACAGTGTCATATAAATAAACTAAATGAGACAACCTTGATGTTAGATTTTTATTTTACCAATTCTGTGTTTTTAAAAAAAAAAAAAAAAAAAAAATATATATATATATATATATATATTTAAAACAAACCACTTCTGTTCCTTCATCAAATAGCAACTTACCAAATGAACAGAATAATTTTATGAAAATGAAATTACACAGCAACAACACTCTGCCAACATGTTTCATTTATTTTAAAATATTTTACAGTAATACAGCAGAGTTTTGTTTTTAACTGTATATCTGGATCTGGAAAGGTTATTTCCCAAGTGCGAATACCGAATAAAGTAGCTGCTGATAATCAGTGTGCTGATAACCAGTGCACATAAACATAGTCTTCAAAACAAGGGGGCATAAACATCCGAAACTGCATGGATAGCTTGTATACAGTTATGTGTGAGTGGTTCAATAATCAGATAAATTTAATTCTAGAGGAGTCCCATGTTGGAAAAAGTGGGTGTGATAACAGATTATATTAGGCACACTAAGTAATTTAGTAACTTCGTAATTAAATCATATATTAATAATGATGTATTAGATACCTGCAGTTTAGAACAAATAATCTTTTATCAAAATCAGGCGTGCCCAATAGGTCACTCGCACAGTGCTTGTTCGTAGATCGCCTGGAACACTCTACATGTCAATGTTCTGTAGAGACGTCCACCTGTTTATTGTTTTACTTCGCCAGCTGGTGATTTGCATTTATTCACAATTTGTTTTAGCTAATTCTGGCAGTAAGTTTTCATTGGTTAATTTTTTCATACGACGATCAGGTCAGAGTTCAGTGTCTTCAGAATAGAATTGGAAATTGACATGCATGCTTGTTTTTCTCTCCTGTTGTTACTTCTTGGAAAGTATCGATTGTAAATTTTATTTATGATTACATTTAATTATTATTATATGTGTAAGAGTAAAGTTTTAAGACGTTGCATATAAATATTTGTCAAACAGCAATTAATGTACAATTTAAAGACAAAGTGTATGTGGCACATTTTCTCACAAACACAAGAAAATATTCCACATATTGACAGAATTTTTTGGATCAACCTACTTATCAGCCTGTGAATCAGCCTTTTGCCCACATGAAAATAAAGAAGTTCAGATATCGGTTCCCCCTCACTGATGATCATATGGAAGCCTGTATAAGAATTGGCATCAGCAGCTTCTGTTCAGACTCCTCACACCTGGCTGACAACATTTTTTTTTGTCTTGTATCGCTTATAATATTAACATGATGAGTTTAAAAGAGGTTAAACATTACAGCTTAAAAAAAAAAGATAAATCCTGGTAGATCGCGAGGATCTCTCCTCTGGAAAAAGTAGACCTCGGCCAGAAAAGTGTGGGCACCTTTGATCAAAGGCAATAACAGACAATATTTAAAAAGAACTTTTAATTGTAATTCTTTACTTCACACACAGAGCACATGCTTTATAAACAGAATAAAATGCCTTTACTGTTGTTCTATAAGATTTAAAAACTTTGCAGTGAAAACATGCATTTTAAAAAAATATGACTCAAAATTAAAAGTTCTGAAGCGCTATACATGTACATTTACATAAATAAAAAAAGTTAAGGTGTGGGTAATTATGTATTTCACAATAATGGAGTTATATTAGATGGAGGTGATACAGTAACACCACACGATGGTTAAGTAGTAAATGCAGGGAGAGGAAGTGTATAGTATGTTTTAGGATTTAACTTACCATGGCCTGCTCAATTTTGTTGTCTATAGCCACTACACCAGCGCCTGAAAAGCTGCAGAAAGACAGACAAAATACCATTAGGAGACACAGATATTAAAGACAACAAAATTAACAACTGTTCTATTTTCAACAAGCAGACAGAAGACAGTGAGAAAGTTCACAGTATGCATTGGCGTGCACCAGAACAATTTAGATAAGATTCTGTTGGATTTAGAAAGGTGGACCAACTTTTCTGGAGGTTTTAGTATAACAAATTCAAATCAGTAAAGAAAGTTCTTAATTTCAAACTTTTCTAGTTATATTAACCAAACTTTCATCACATCGCCTTCATAAGCCATTATGCTTTTTGTAATAAATAAACTGATAGTTGGTTGCATGAATGTTAATGATGAATGACTGAATAGTAAGGAGTAAGGAGAACATAATTAAAATTTTTAAGTGTACAACATCATTATCTTAATTTTATTTTTCCTCAATATTATTCCTCTCCCTAAGACATTGTTACATTTCAGGTCCTGAAAAAGTTCTAAGCAAACTTTTGTTTTATGAAATGAAGCTTGGTACTGGGAACAGCATATGCTGTTTCAACCTGATTTAATAAAACCCTGATAAATTAAGATTATATGAAACATTCATGAACTGCACACATCTTCGCAGATATGGCTTCATATTGAACCAATATGTTACTGGTAATAAAATAAAGCAAAAATATTTGTCTAATTTAAATCACTGTACTGTTCTATAATCAAGTGTTTATTTTATAAAGACTAATTTTAGGGACTTACGAGATCCAACACATGCCTCAACTGAGAAAACTTAATCACATACATTCATGATTACACTGATTTCTCTTTGTGGGGAGGGAAACTTTGCCGAAACCACAGATCATCAACGGTTTACAAGTCATAAATAACAATAGAGGGCTTTCCTCTAATTAAACAATACAGTTATTCTTAAGGTGGATTTGTCTACAGAACTGAATATATTAATTTTCTAACTTTTTTATTACATTTAAAGTTCCAGATCACCTGACCTGCTGGTAGACTCGTAGCTGTTCCATATAATTCTTTATGATAAACACCTCTAAAACAGCAGTTTGCTTTACAAACCTTTCCAAAAACAAGTTGAATCAGGGAAGTAAAATCCACCAAACCACCTGTCATTTAACACACATTTTCTTTTTTTCTATTAACGAACCTCTGAACAGGGTGGATAACGGTCGGTTTAACACTGAATTACAAATCAAAATAAAGTCATCTACAGTCAGACAGATTAAAAGCTTTAAGAAAATCACTGAAGTTCAATCTAAATAAGCTAAGTTGAACACATTCTGAATACATTCACACGAAGAAAGAGAACAAAATTGGAACTGGACTGTCACACAGCCCCTGGTTGGCATATGCAGCATGTCAGGATGGTTCTGGTACAGTGGAGGGATTCAGTGTGTTCAAAGTGACCAAGTCAACTGCTGAAAGATGAAAGTATAAAAAAATGGACTGGACTCTCCTGAAAAACACTGGTCCATTGTTTTTTACTTTGTCTAAAGTGTTTAATATAAACTTAGGGAGTGGTAGCTCAGTGGTTATGGTGTTGGGCTAGCAATCCATGGGCTGTGGGTTCAAATCCCAGGTCCACTGATGTTACCAATGTGGGTGCTGTATGACCCTGTGTTCTGACCCCAATCATCAAGTTGGGATATTTGTTAGTCGCTTTGGATAAAAGCATCTGCTAAATGACCAAATGTAATGCAAATGTAAACTTCTGAAGCCACAACTTTAGTTATCTTAACAGTCAGTGTATATCACTAGTAACCCATTTTCAAAAATAAAGCAAACCAAAACAAATTATCTTGGCCCTGCAGATGAAATCACACAGCATGTGTAAATGTAAAGGTTAATGTTTGCAGCTCTAGTGCAGGAGTGGCAGTTACATTTATGAATTTTAGTGAACAGATGGATGCTTACCTGTCCTCATCAGAACCAGCAGCTGTAGCTGAAGCACTGGTATCTCCAACGGAGCCAAGAGCTGCTGCCACCTCTGTGCCAGCCTGTCCAATGAGCCCAGACATTCCTCCTGCAGCCAGTCGTGGTAAAGACAGTAAAGACTGGTGCTGAAATAGCAGTCTTCCAGCATCTTCAAGCTTGGAGGCAGTTAGAGTTACCATTCCACCATAAGGGCCTCTTCCCAGGGAAAGCTGGGGTGACTGAACCCCTGGGTGATTCAAACCAAGACCTAGTACACTGGTGTGACCTGGAACAGGGCCGCCATGCTGTAGAGTCTGAGGAAGACCTGACTGAAGGTTGCTCTGAAGAGAAGTGGGAGATATGGTAGGCGCAGGTTTGGCTGTAGGTAATGTGGTAACATGGGGTGAATGACCACCTGCAGCCTGCTGCTCAGGGGCAATTTGTGGTGAATGCTGGGCAGCCTGGTTTATTGTGCTTCCTTGTGCAACCACCATCTGTGGAACTGAACCTTGAGGTCTTGGAGACAGAGCCTGCGGAACAGCTACTGGGGAAGGGCCAACTGGAAGAGCAGCATTTGAAGCCACCCTTGGTGCCATGCCAGCTTGTACAGCTGGGATTTGGTGAATTACACCTGGAGCTTGAATGCTTTGTGAAATCTGATTGTACTCCAATTGCTGCATCCCTTGACTCACAGGCACAGAGGTCTGCTGCTGGTTTGCAGAAAATCCTGCATTCTGCACCTGTCTTGTTTGGCTATCGATGGTGTACAGGACATGTTGAATTCTGGAAGTAGGTGGCTGACCCTCTATTCCCACTGTACCTGGAACCACTTGTGGGTTATTGGGTGAAACCGAGGCCAATGACACTGAATGCACTCCAGGATCTTGGGAAAGTGAATGAAGCTGCTGTGGTGTGGCCTGGGAAAGCCCGATATGAGGACCAGTTTGGACAAAAGTCTGTTGGATTGGCTGTGTTCCTGGATCTGCCCCCCCACTCATCGTGCTACATGAAGAACTCCCACTAGTGGTTTCACTCTCTGACTGGATGAAGCTCTCCACAGTACGATGATGGACTACCGAATCTGTAGATAGAGGAGGAGGAGCCTCTTTCTCATAAAACTCTGTGCACATCCACCGACCCTTCCTGAAAGGCTCAGAGCTGGAGTCCAGCTTTACCACCCTAAACCGAGATGCTGTTGAAGCCGGAATTTGAGTGGTGCAAGTTACCGGCTGTGTACCGGACCCAACGCCTGGCATATTTCCTGAAGATGCAGCAGCTACTACTACGCCACCTCCCAGCATTGTTGTTGCACTTCCAACAGCTGTAGAAACTGATGCCAAAGTGACAGTAGTAGTCACCAATCCAGCTGCAGAAACATCAACACCAGCAGCTTGAATGGACGAGGCTCTTTCGCTTCTGCCCTGGATCACGGAACCAGACTGGATGGCAGGACTCGTGGCTGAAGCACTGTTGGCTACCGATGCAGAGCCCAGAGGCCGTCCTTGAGTTGTCTGTGCAGAACTCACAGGCTGCATGCCTTGGTCCTTATTGTGCTCCTGAGCGTGACGGGTGTGATGATGAACCGTCCCGTTCACCATATATCCATGGGAAAGGGACTGTGGCTTCACAGGCTCATTAGGTGATCCAACACCAGGAGTCTCTCCTCCATGTAAACTATTCAGCGTTTCCTCTGAAGAGCTCCTCTCTGGAATGCCGGTGTCTGTAGCACGTGACACAGACACATCGAGTATGTCTGAAGACGACAGGTCTTCGGTGTGAGACTCATCCATGTCATCGTAGCTCTCTGTGTCATCTGCAATACTGTTGTTGGTGCTGGCGCTGACCTGAGCAGGTAGGACGCTGGTGATCTGGAAGCCACTCTTTTTCTTCACCTGAGCCCCGGTGCTTTGCAGAGACTGGGTGTGCAGACTAAGGCTGTTGGGAGGATGGTGTGGTCCTGGAGGAGATGACCCGGTAGCGGGTGGGTGGTGCAGTGAAACACTGGACTGGTGCTGCTCCTCAGACAGGGTGACATTACATACAACTGTCGGGCCAGACATTCCACCACTGCCCGTGTTACTGCCGCGGCGGCTGCTGAACACGCCTGCGTGGGACATCTTATTCCCGGGACAGTCCTCCGCGGATTCTAAGTGGTGCATTTCAGTAACACTTTCAAAAACGACATTAACACTGCCGCATCCGCGAGCCGTTTACGAGCACGCGCGCGAGGAATGACGTCGTTAGCAGTTAGCTGACCAACACTCCTGCCTCATTTAAATGTTTACAAAACCAAACGCAGAGGTTGCGGGAATGAAACCAAATGTAGTACGTGAGCACACTAAAACCACTATGAATTTAGATGTTGACAGGAAGCCGCTTTTTAGTAACACTTCGCCGGGTTTAGTGGTGGATAGCTACAATGCTAACAGAGCTAACCGACCAGCAGAACGTTCAGAACCGCGAAACAGAACTTAGTGCGCTGTAGAGTAGCGCGTTTCCAGCTCATGGTGTAAGAGCAGAGGCTGAAACGGAGGAGCCTTGCGGCTGTCAGCAAGTAGTCAGCAGTAGGAACACCCTACAGTTAGTATCCCAATGTTGTAGTTAATCTGGGCTCCATCAGACGCCGTATATTCTGAATATAGAAACTCCGCTCCAGGAATTCTAAATGAACTAAAAACCAATAATTAATCCATTACAGCAGCGACGACCATTAAAAAAAACCAGCAGGCTTGCCGCTCGTCCGTGATTTTAGAGCGTCAGACTCGACTTTGCTGCATCATCTCTACCGTGAGTTCCTGCCGCTACCGCTGATGCAGTTAGCACACACTGCTAACCCAGCCACTGCGGCCAACTCCCCAGTAAGGAAAGTAGCTATTGGTTGTTCTAAAAGTCGCTAAATTACGTCACTGTCTAATTTGCATAATAGGCCATTTGCCTATTTGAAGCTATAGAATGAAGAAACGAACATTATGGGAGAGAAAAATACTGCTTAATATGTTGAAACTACAAATAAACACAAAAAATAAAGAAACCACTTCTGTTAATTGTTTTGCCTTTGAAATAGACTGTCACTTCTCCAAATAAATTCATAATGCATAATCCTATTTGGTCCGCGGAGAATTTCCCATCCAGGGGAGTCCGTTTCGGGCGCTGGGCAGATTCACCCAGGACAGGACGCTAATCTGTCGCTGGGTACACACACACACACACTCAATTTACCTTGCATCCATGTTTTTGGGATGTGGGAGGAAACCAGAGAACCCGGAGGAAACCCACACAGACACGGGGAGAACATGGAAAC
>JAOUQT010340163.1:0-12906 GCA_025769995.1 Xyliphius kryptos | reverse complement strand
TGCTCGGATTCTACCTCGGCAATCGCCTCCTCCCTCGGTCCACCCTCCAAAATTCGCCCGGGTTAATTCCGGATTTGACCCGGTGCGCCATTAAAAGACCGCAACCCACCTTACCGCCGAATCGGAGGTCCCAGCGCAGGCGTGCCGCTCGTAGGAAGCGAGCACCCCACAACGAGCCCGTAGAGCGGGGTTATGCTCCGGGTATCCGCTGTGGGGTCCTCTCGGTTCAGCGCCCCCGCCCCGACTTACTCCGCGGGCCGATCGTGCAGTCCGGGTCGGTGAGTAAATCGATTCGCTGGCGCAGGTCGGTTCACGAACCGCTTCGCGGCCACGGATCGGTTCAGGAGTCATTTGGTTCCCGTGCCGCCACGCGCACGCTGCCACGCGCACGCTGCCACGCGCACGCCGCCGCGGCGTGCTCGCCAAATTCAGTCCGTGATGCCGCGCACTCGCAAAATTCCTGCAGTGCCGCTTGCACGCGTAATTTGGTCCGCTGTGCTATGCGCGCATACAATTCCCGCGCCGCCGCGTGCCCGCCGGATTCCCCCTGCGCCACCGTGTGCCAGCCGGATTTTTTGTTTTTGGCCCTGCTATGCCAAATTTGGTCCGCGATGACAATGTTGCTTTCAGCTCCATTTGTGCTCCTGGTTCCTCCACACTGTCCCACCGTCCATGTCTGTCTACCCCATGTTGTGTGTCGTCCACGTGTGGTGCGTCAGTGTGTTCTCACCCGTTTGCTCCCTGTCTGTGTGGTGTCCTAACTTTGCTCTGTCCCCTTCATCACCTTTGTTGTTTTGAGTTTCCTTTGTGTTTGTATTCGGCTGATCGCGACCCCGTCTCACTCGGTCCTGATCGCGACCCCGTCTCACTCGGTCCTGTTCGCGACCCCGACCCTCTCGGCTCCGCTCGCGACCCCGAGACACTTGGCATCCCTCGCGACCCCGAGACGCTCGGCATCCCTGCTCACATCCCTGCTCACATCCATGCTCACATGAAGTAGTTTCATCGTCCCTGTTAAGTTCCCTTGCGAAGTGAAAGTGAAGTTAACGCATTACATTTAGTTCCATCATGGAACGAAAAAAACTTTCTATATTCAGCTGGCCATCAAAGAAAAAGCAGAAACATGACTAAGCTGATGGAAATAATTGAAAAATATGAGCGAGGCATTAAGAGCGCTGAAATCGGCTGCATGTACGGAAAGTCGCGGTCCAAGATTAGTTCAAGTGTGGCTAATGTGGCTAAGGCATTATGTGCTTAAAAAAAGAGATTGAAAATGTAAAAGTTTTGATTTAATTGGATCTAAACCAGTTGGATGATGAGAAATGCTGTTTTGTTAAATGTTAAACATTTCCTATTTACATAACACTTTTGTGTACCTTTTTCATATAAAACACAGTCCATACAATTTCTTTGTTTTGTTTTCAGTATTAAACACATTAACTCTTGATAAAATTGATTTTTATGTATTTTGGAGACTTTAGAATGAATTAACTGAATTAACATTGATTTAAATGTAAACAGGTGCCTCAGTTTTCATCAATTTCAGATTTCATTTAAACATAAAAATAAATAAATAAATAAATAATTGATGCTCATCTAATTTTGTACTTGTCTTTTATCTTGAAAAAAGACAGAGAGGCACGCAGCAGACACCTGCAGCATTCTCGTTGCCACAGTAACCACCATTCGCTTACTGGTTACCCTTCTCTTTAAATTTGTGATAATGTTTGGAGGCAAAAACACAAATATAATATATATTTAAAAATTTGGATTTTTGTTCATTGAGGACAAGATCCTCAGTAATTGCTCTTAAATTAACTTTGGATGTATATGTACGTTTAAATGTGTTTTTGAAGGCTAATTTTCAAAAATAAATTAGTTCAGTTTGTAGTCTATAAAAGTGGGTTTACAAATGAGTTTACAAAGTAAGGGAGGCGGTTTGGATTGTTACAGAACATGAAGCATGTTTAGGAGGAATCCAGGAGAGAATGTCAAAAGAGAAGGTTAAAGGTTAAATTCTGTGAGAAAGGACATGCAAGTAGTTGGGGTGATGGAGGAGGATCCTCAAGACTGGGTGAGATGGTCCGCTGTGGTGCCCCAAAGTGGAAACATGAATGACAAGGTTAAAAAATAGTGATGTGACTTGGTGGTCGACAAGCCCCTGTAAATGTGTTACTTACTTGAACGTGATTATGTTTGGGTGCTTGAGTTTCCTCAGATGTTTAATTTCAGTCTCTTTTATGTCTCTCACTTTCTTTACGGCTACCTCTTCACCATGAAACCTTCCTAGAAACACGGCTCCCTGTGCGCCGCTGCCCACCCACTGCAGCTCAGAGATCTCTTCGAAAGGAACCTCCCAGGATTCTGTGGAACAATTCTGCGTATTAAGATTGTATAAGATACAATAAAATGTTTTTTTTTATGGTCATCATTCATGGCCTTATATTTTCTACCTACCAACAAGAATCGTGCAAACAATGCTGTCTGCTCATCTGTGTACTCCAATTGATGTAGATATGGACACAACTGGTGCTGGATATGTTTTAGCACTAAATGTTATTTAATAAGCGTAAAGTTAAACCAGAGTCAGGGTAGAGTGAAAATAGAGTCAGGGCAGAGTCGGAGAAAGTGAAAGCAGTGTCAGGGCAGAGTCAGAGTAAATTGAAAACAGAATCAAGACAGAGTCAGAGTAAAATGAAAACTGAGTCAGACCAAAGTCATAGTAAAGTAAAAACAGAGTCAGGGAGGAATGAAAACCGAGTCAGGGCAGAGTCAGAGTAAAGTGAAAGAATCATGGCAGAGTCAGAGTAAAGTGAAACAGAATCAGAGCAGAGAGTAAAAACAGAATCAGAGCAGAGTCAGAGTAAAGTGAAGGAATCAGGGCAGAGTCAGAGTAAAGTAAAAGAGTCAGGGCAGAGTCAGAATAAAGTGAAAACAGAATCAGGGCAGATTCAGAGTAAAGTGGAACAGAATTAGAGCAAAGTCTGAGTAAAGTGAAAACAGAATCAGAGCAGAGTCAGAGTAAAGTGAAACAGAATCAAGTCCTAGTAAAGTGAAAACAGAATCAGCGCAGAGTCAGAGTAAAGTGAAACAAACTCAAGTCAGAGTAAAGTGAAAACAGAATCAGAGCAGAGTCAGAGTAAAGTGAAAACAGAATCAGAGCAGAGTCAGAGTAAAGTGAAAACAGAATCAGGGCAGAGTCAGAGTAAAGTGAAACAGAGTCAAGGCAGAGTCAGAATAAAGTGAAAACAGAATCAGGGCAGAGTCAGAGTAAAGTGAAAACAGAATCAGAGCAGAGTCAGGGTGGAACGAAAATCGAGTCACAGCAGAGTCAGAGTAAAGTGAAAACAGAATCAGGGCAGAGTCAGAGTAAAGTGAAAACAGAATCAGGGCAGAGTTAGAGTAAAGTGAAAACAAAGTCAAGGCAGAGTCAGAGTGGAATGAAAACAGAGTCAAGGCAGTGTCAGGTTGGAATGAAAACAGAATCAGAGCAGAGTCAGAGTAAAATATATCTCAGAATCAGGGCAGAGTCAGAGTACAGTGAAACAGAATCAGGGCAGAGTCAGAGTAAAGTCAAAACAGAGTCGAAGCAAAGTCAGAATAAATTGAAAACAGAATCAGTGCAGAGTCAGAGTAAGGTGAAAACAGTCAGATTAGAGTAATAGTAAAGTGAAAACAAAATCAGGGCAAAGTCAGAGTAAAGTGAAAACAGAATCAAGACAGTCAGAGTAAAATAAAAACCGATTTAGGGCAGAGTCAGAGTAAAGTGAAACAGAATAAGTGTGGAGAAAGCGCACAGCGTTTAACAGGGGACTCAAAACTTTAAAATGTTCTCATTTGCCAAGTTTATTGTTAATTAAAGAATAAAAAGCCAATATAAGCCTAAATTAACATCATTAATAATAAAAAATATATACATTTTTCTGCATTTGATCAAAATTATGTGATTTTAAATGACGTCTAGTGTAAAATATCACAAGATGCTAGGAAACCTAGCAGGAGGAGAAGTTACGGTTTAAAAGGCTAAAGCTAATGGCAGCTAATAAAGCCCAACATTGTTCTCTTTGCTACTCACCTTCATGGGTTTGTTTGTTTTCCGTGGAATACGCTTTGCCAATCATCGTCCAAACTGGCTTTAAGCAACCGAAAAGTCCCTCGAGAAAGCCACCTCCTCCTGCCTGCAGCCGGAAGCTTTCAGACTGGCTGCGCATGGCTCCTCCCTCGGCTCCACCCTCATGCAGCTTCAACACGCTGTTGGAGAACTGTTCATCACTAGGAGTGGGAGTGTTGCCTCGAGTGTGCGTCGTATTCCCATCAATGACAGGGTCGATGGATAACACATTACGGAGGACGCACTGCGTGGGGGTTAGCTCGGTGTCTGGGGTGCAAGCTGTTAAGTCAGAGTCTGGCCGGCGAAAGGGGGTCTCAGAAATTGGGGTATTGAATCCCGAAAGGGAGGGGGATGGACACTGCTCATGGACGCAAGCCATGGGCGGTCACACTCCTCGAAGAAATCAGAGATGGGCAGCCCTTAGTTTGCGTTAAAGGGCTGAAACACTGACAGATAAAAAGACGAAAACTGGAAAAAGAAAATAAATGGATGATGTTAATATTTATGTTCTGCTTTGTAGTTTTTATGAATATGAATTTTATATTTACAAAAAATACAAGGGTATACTTATTAAATTGATATGTCAGATGGCATGTGACCCCTACAACAAAATTGTATCTCAGGTGGCGCTACTCTTACTACCCTGCAGGTGCACAGATGTTACCCTTTGGAGTGTGTGAGCACCCTACACTAAATAACTAAAAATTAAACCAAAGACAAAAGAGGGAGCACCCACCATTCCGGTCCTTGAACTGCTGTGTCAAATGTGCTAAACACAAGGGGGAGCACCTGTCTATTCTTGATGCTTGAAGCAAGTACAGCGTGCAGCTGTAGACTGAGTGCAACGTATAGCTCTTTGGATACACTACTTAGAGCATCAAATTTAGCATTTTACTGCAAACGTTATTCTCTTTATTTAGCGAGAACTTACCAGGCAACAAGCTGGTGCTGCCCCAGTCTCTTAATCATAACGTCATCAGGAAAAACATGGAGTGCTAAACAAGCCATGAAGGACATTATCAAAAACAAACTGCTCCAACACGCTCCTTCAGTACCTGCGAGAGCGGTGCTTACATACAAAACGCGATCCTCAAGAGATTGCAACTTATATCAATGTCCTCTTAATTCTATGTGCTAAGCGAAGTGATGTCTAGTTTTGTTATGTTTTTTTCTCGTTTCATTTTTTTATTTGACTGCCCATCCAGGGGAGAACATCTCGGGAGCTGGGCACATACATCCAGAACAGGGCGCCAATCCCTTGCTGGGTTGGTTTTGTGTATTGTTTCATAAATCCATTTCTTAATATAATGTTTACTATTGCTTTATTATTAAACGGAAAGTTCCGGTCCTTAAATCTAATTGGCTGAGCCGCTTGTCTAGCTGTGACATTATTCACAATAACCCACACCTCTGACTGCTTCACATTCGTATAAATGCGTGATGTAAAATATATTGTTCTCCTGAACTTTTTCATAAACTGCCTTCTGTAATTTGACAAGTAGATGGCAGTATTTAATTGTTAAATATACCAGATATCTTACTTGCATCCAAGTTTATTTAAAAAAATGGACTGGATTATGTCGCGCAAGGCGAGTTTGTTAGCTTTATTTTGCTTTCAGTCAACGCATTTATTAATCAAACTTTGTTTTTCTTATAATAGTTTGTTGGAAACCTTTTCATAAACGCAATAAGGCACTCGAGGTTGTAAATTATTGTGAATAAACCACTGGCTTGCACATTGTTCCTAAGAACACCTCTTCCCCGTGCTTTATTCACAATAATGTAGCCCTCTCGTGCCTTATTGCTTTAATATTTAGCCAGACCTTTAAACAATCTGTACATGGCTGTCCTACATTGTGATGCTGCCCGGCCGCTCAAGAAGAATGTCCCCCTCTGAGCCTTGTAACCTGTAACATTGTCGACTGTAAAGCGTTACAACTGATTATTGATTATCGATTTTTTCCATCATCTTCATAATAAATCAGTTACTCGTATTCAACCACCCTGAACGATTTAGAAGCATTTAATAGACTTCTATTTCACTTTTTTTTACAATTTGAAAATAGATGCCACTTCCAACACCATGCTGGAAAAAAATTGGTGTATGGTATGATGGTATGGTGGAAGGAATTGTGCAGTAAATTATAGGTCCAGGCACCAATATATTGCATATGGTCCATTTGGTTTGCTGCTGTGAAATCATAAAATCTGTCTAAAAAAGATGAGAATAAGTTCTGTATTGTAACCGAGTTTGGCATGTCAGTGGAGGACCCCATTGTAGTTCTTTCCTTCGTCTATATATCCTTCCCCTCTGAACTCCCTGACTCATCCCTGTTCGCCCAGTCTCCCTCTTCTATGACCTCCATGTGTGTTTAGGACAGGTGAACAATTACATTTACATTTGGTCATTTAGCAAATGACTCACAAGTAGCTCAACCACTAGAGCAATGGGGGTTAATGGTCTTGTTAAAGCACCCACATTGGTAACTTTAGTGACCTGGAATTTGAACCCACAACCTTCAGATTCATAGTCCAAGAATTTTTACCACTGAGCTACCATCCCGATTTTAATTAAGCACCTGTGTGTCTGCAAACCTGGTGGTTGTGTTTAGGCAGTTGGTTCAATGGTGTATTCATTTGAAGACTAATGTTTATACATAGCAAAAAATTGACTTCATGACAATTATTTTGTTGTTTAATATATGCAAGTTTGTGTATTGCTTTGTACTTGACATTTTGTTGTGCAAATCTGGGCTGATGTTTTGCTTCTTCGGTGTAAGATTTCACTAACTGTGTAAGGGGCAATCGTAGGCTTGTGGTTAAGGAACCAGCCTTGCGACCCGAAGGTCCCTGGTTCAATTCCAAGTATCACAAAGTAATACTGCCGAAGTGCCCTTGGGCAAGGAAACTAACCCCAATTGGTCCCTGGGCTCGTAAACAGGGCACGTGTAGTCTATTCACTCAGTGTGTGGGTATGTGTGTGTTCTGCATGGATGGATCAAATGTGGAGTACAAATTCTCTGTATGTAAATACATTAGGCTTACAACAAAATAGATTTCCATAACATAAGACTTTTGATTTTTGTCTGTAAGCAATTGGAAAAAACAAAAGAAGCGAAGCGCTCTAGTGCACATATGTCCAAAGTTCGGCCCGTGACTTCAAAGTTTTCATTCATTCATCATCTTCCGTTTAATCCTCTACAAAGGTAACGAGGGGGTTCCCCATGCCCGTCCAGGGAAGAATGTCTCTGCAAATATATCTACTCACCCAGACAATAGAAGCAATTTAAAGAAGCCAATTTACCTTGGAATGTGGCAGGAAATTGGAGAAGCCAAAGGAAACCCATGAAGAGACAGAGAGAACATGGAAACTCCACCCAGATTGAGATTCGAACCAGGAATCCCCAGCGCTGAGAGGCGAACATGCTAACCCTTACGCCACCATGCAGCCATAACTTTAGTCTTATAATGTGTTATTTAATGTAATGTAATTCCACTTTTTATTATTCTGATACTTTCGGATGATGCCTCTGTCTTTGAGAATTGAAGACATATCATCTGATATTCTGAGGCAGAGGAGTGGCTTTTGATTATCATTAGCTTGCAATAAAGCACAAATGCACTTATGTCAAAAAACAAGAAAACTTAACACAAGTAAAGAAAAATGTACAGGAATCGAGTAAAATAATCTGTCAATATAGGGAGTAAATTTATCTTGTCACAATCTCTTAAAATAAGAAAAGGTTTCTGAAAAATCCTTATCTTACTTAGAAATCTGTTCAAGTCAAAAACAAGAATTTTTGCAGCGTGCATCTCACCCTGCACAACTGCTGAGAATTTCCAGTTGATAACAACATGAACGTTACTGAATAGCTGTTTGAACTTAAATTTCATTATTTAATTCATTATCCTCCACTTAATTCTCTAAGAGTATCGCGGGGCACAGGAGAGGTTCCAATGCCCATCCATGGGAGAACATCTCGGACTCTGTGCAAATACCAAGGACAAGGTGCCAATCCATCAGTGGGCACACAATCACTCTTGCACACAGAATGTAGGGGAAATTTACAGTAAATTTATCTTGACTCCATGTTTTTGGATTTTGGGTAAAACCAGAGAACCCGGAGGAAACCCATGTGAACACGGGGAAACCATGAAAACTCCACCCAGATTGGGATTCAAACCGGGAATATCCAGCTGAGAGGCGAGCGTGCTGACCACTAAGCCACCATGCTTAAATTTAAGGAATTCTATACAGTTTGTTCAATGTTACCCGACCCGTAATAAAAGAATTGTTGTTCACGTCTGAGAGGCTTATAATCAATTACATTGCTATTTTAAAAGTTAAGGGAATTGTGACAATGTAAATAGTTTTATAACAGTATGTATTTTATAATTCAAATTTGGCCCTCTTTGCCAAAAGTTTGGACACCCCTTCGGTAGTGTGTAATTCATTTATAAACTTTCCTTTTAATCCCTTAAGAGGGTTGCGGGGGGTTCCCCATGAACGTCTTAGGCGCTGGGTAAATACACCCAGGACAGGGCACCAATCTATCGCAGGGCACACTCACACAGACTATAGGGGCAATTTAGGGCAGCCAATGTACCTTAAATCCATGTTTTTGGATTCATTTATTTATTATCTTCCGCTTATTCCTATATTCCTATATTCCTTATTCCTATATGAGGGTTGGGGGGGGGTTCCCCATGACCATCCAGGGGATAACGTCTTGGGCGCTGGGCAGATACACCCAGAACACAGCGCCAATCCATCGCTGGGTACACACTCACTCATTCAGCCACACACTGTACAGGGCAATTTAGAGCATTCAATTTACCTTTAATCCATGTTTTTGGAATGTGGGAGGACACCGGGGAACCCGGAGAAAACCCACACAGACACGGGGAGAACATGGAAACTCCATAAAGATTGGGATTTGAACCTGGAATCCCCAGCGATGAGAGACGAATGTGCTAACCACTAAGCCACCATGCCACTCTGTAGATTTTCGGAGGAAACTGGAGAACCTGGAGGAAACCCATGTGGACACGGGGAGAACATAAAAACCACTCGGATTGGAATTTGAAATGGGAATTCCTAGCGCTGAGAGGCAAACATGCTAACCACTAAGACAGTGTGCCGCCTCAAGTAGGATTAAGACACATGAGTCATGTGTGTACAATGACACCAGAATAGCGTTTTTATGAATAATTGTAGCGCTTCGTTTTGTAACTGATCTGGGGTGATCTGCTATATGTGTGTGGCGTTTTGAAAGATTGGGCCTAAGCAATTTGGGGGAGAAACTGTAAAATAGAAGCCTAGTAAACGCTGGTCAGTCGTTTAGGGTGTTTGAATATGAATTACTGATTTTTTTATGGGGATGATGGAAGAAATGCAGCATCAATAATCGGTTGTAACGCTTTACACCGAAAGCCATTGATAGTCGCTTCTTGCTGGTTATCAGCGTCATCACAACACATGGCATCCGGTACAAGCCGTGCTTTTGCACGCAAACACGCGCGTGCGCACCGGGACTCGCTGAATAAAAAGCCGCAGAGGAAATCACGGCGTCCCCGCGTCGCCCCGGACCCACGCGCGACGTGGCGGAAGAAATCGCGCTCTTATTGACGTGCAACGCGCATTTCGGGGAAATGGAGGGGGATGAGGGCAGGGAGGGGGGGGCAAAATCACAGCCCGATGTGAGATCATTCACACACGCGCAAAGTGCCGCAATGTCTGTATTAGCGGGTGCGCGCATGCGCAAATGCGCACACGCACATACACACATATACTGTATATACACACACACGCTCACACGCGCGCTCGCCATAAATAGTAGAATGAAAATATGTCTTATAATCCGCGCGTGGCCGCGTTTCCACGGCGGGGATGCGCTCGAGCGTGGAGTGTGGAGTGTGGCGCGTGGGACGGGATGAGTAAGCCGTTACCGGATCTCCAGCTCTCCTGGTGACGCGCTGTTGTTGTCAGAGCTGAGCTGTTATTCCGCGTGGATTCCCGCGTCGTGTTCTTTGTTGCGTGGACTCCTCGGTGTAGACTCCTCTGCGTGGATCCTGGTTGCGGGTTCGGAGCGACTCCCATCGATCACCGCGCCGAACGCGGACCGCTACGCGCGAGAAAAGGGGGGATGAGCTGTCCGGTGCTGAATTGACGTCACGCCGCACGCAACACGGCCGCGCGGGGGCGCCAGCGCGACGCGAGCCGGAATGCTGTCGTGCAGCCGGAGCCCCGAGAGGTTCGCTTCCCAGCAGCGCCCTCTCTCCGTGCGAGCGCTCAGTAAATAATCCAAACAGCGGCCGGGGACCGGAGCGGGGCTGCGGAGGGGGAGGAGGAGGTCACGTGATCCGCGCCAACCTCAATAGTCCAAGGGGTGAAGCAGAGGCTGCAATGGTCGCTTTATACTGCAGATGGCGCTGGAGACCAAACAGCATGCGGTCAAAAACGTCCCCGAAAAACTTCAAAACATCCTTATGATTGGGGAAAAAACGTCCAAAACGCCATGTTTCAAAACGTCATAATCAATGATCATATAGAATAATCGTCAATGTTAATCAATTTCCTTAAACTGCCATCATTAAATGATTTAAAAATGACAATGGTGGAAGAATGGGGACCAAAAGACATTTTTAGCTAAGCATAATGTAGTTACTTATAATAAAGCAATAAAATAAGCTATACTGCCAAAATTATTTCCTCATTTGCCTTTACTTCATCTGCCTCCATAGGGTTCAATATGACGTCAGTCCACCCTTGTTCACGCTAGAACAGCTTCAACTCTTCTGGGAAGGCTGTCCACAAAGTTTAGAAGTGTGTTTATGGGAATTTTTGACCATTCTTCCAGAAGCGCAGCTGTGAAGTCACACATGTGATGTTGAACGAGAAGGCCTGGTCCTTGGTCTCCACTCTAATTCATTCCAAAGATGTTCTATAGGGTTAAGGTCAGGACTCTGTGCAGGCCAGTCAAATTCTTCTACACCACACTCTGTCCTCCATGTCTTTATGGACTTTGCTTTGTGCACTGGTGAAGTCATGTTGGAAGAGGAAGGGACCAGCTCCAAACTGTTCTCACAAAGTTGGGAGATAGAATTGTCCAAAATGTATTGGTATGCTAAAGCATTCAGAGTGCCTTTCATTGGAGCTAAGGGGAAAAGCCCAGCTCTGAAAAACAACCCCACATCATAATCTCCCCTCCACCAAACTTTACACTTGACACAATGCAGTTGGACAAGTACCGTTCTCCTGGCAACCTCCAAACCCAGACTCGCCCATAAGATTGCCAGATGGAGAAGTGTGATTTGTCACTTCAGAAAACGCGGCTTCACTGCTCTAGAGTCCAGTGACGCTTTGTATTGCACTTGGTGATGTATGGCCTGATGCAGCTGCTCGACCATGGAAACCCATTCCATGAAGCTCTCCATGAGGTAATCTAAAGCCCACATGAAGTTTTTAGTGCTGTAGTGATTGACTTTGCAGAAAGGTGGTGACCTCTCTGCACTATGCTCAGCAGCATCTGCTGACCCCGCTCTGTCGGTTTTGTGGCCTACCACTTCATGGCTGAGTTGCTGTCGTTTCCAAACACTTCCATTTCTTATAATGCAGCTGACAGTTGACTATGGAGTATTTAGGAGCGAGGAAATTTCACGACTGGATTTGTTGCACAGATGGCATCCAATTACAGTTCCACAGTGGAATTCACTAAGCTCCTGATAGCGAGCCTTTCTTTAACAAATGTTTGTAAAATCAGTCTGCATGTCTAGGTATGATGTGTATGATGACACTCAGTTTCATTTGTCTTTTGCTCCTGAAGACTCAAATAGGAAGGCTCATCAAACTAAATTTGGCAAAAACCGAGCTTCTCATAACCCAAGATTCACCATGACCTTACCTTCCAATTGAATAGATCCTCAACTCTCCAACCAACTCTGTCTTTAACCTTGGTTTCATTTCATTATTGACACACATCTTGTATCACAAAATCCTGGGTGACTACCTCCTTGTCTCCACCAGGACACTGAAAATGGGTCGTGGATGGTTCCACCAGCATGACGACGACCCAAAACATACAGCAAAGTAAACAAAGGCGCATCAAGGTCATGGAATGGCCCAGCCAGTGTCTTGACCTCAATCCCAAAGAACATCTATGGAGAGAGCTGAAACTTCACGTTTCCAAATGCGTGCCTAAAAACCTTAAGAATTTAGAGATGATCTACAGAGTAGTGGGCCAAAATTTCTCCTAAAGTGGGTGCACACCTTTTTTTAAAAAAACTACAAGAAACATCTGACTGCTGTGCTTGCCAACAAGGGTTTTGCCACCAAGTATCAAATGATGTTTTACTAGAGCTCTAAATATTTCTATCTTTCAATTAAAAACAAAACTTTTTTTCCTCCTTTTATGTCATTAAAGATGGCATAAAACTATAAGTTTTATTTTTCTTTTTGCATTAAAACTTTTAAAGCCAACGGGGAATCAAATACTTTTTTCCTCCACTGTATATGGGTCTGTGTTTTTGAGGTTGGACAATGAAACTAAAACACCTGGTTTTAGACCACAATAATTTTTTAGTATGGTGTACAGGGTCAATTCGTCATGGGAATGACATCTACAAGTCCTGCACAGTGGTCAGAGGGATTTTTAGACGTTCTTCTTGCAGGATGGTGGCCAGGTCACTACGTGATGCTGGTGGAGGAAAACGTTTCCTGACTCGCTCCTCCAAAACCCCCCAAAGTGGCTCAATAATATTTAGATCTGGTGAGTGTGCAGGTCATGGGAGATGTT
>JAOUQT010340154.1:0-12907 GCA_025769995.1 Xyliphius kryptos | reverse complement strand
TACAGGGCAATTTAGAGCATTCAGTTTACCTTCATGTTTTTGGAATGTGGGAGGAAACCAGAGAACCCGGAGGAAACACACGCAGACAAGGGGAGAACATGCAAACTCCACCCAGATTTGAACCGGGAATCCCCAGCGCTGCGAGGCGAATATGCTAACCACTAAGCCACTGTGCTGGCCCACCTAAATATTATTATCTTTAAATAATAAAAAAAGGACGATCTAATAATTGATTTTCCTAACATTTTTCACTTTTCTGATAATTTTCTGTTAAAGAAAAATGTGTACACCAGTTTTTATTTACTGATTAAGATGCATAACACCTAAAAAACCTTTGCAACACAAACTTCTAATACTTTTATGTACATTTCAATTTTTTGTGACTGAATCACTTACATCTGCTACTGCAGCCTCACTATGGTTTCTAATGCCACAGAGGACCACCATAAATATATTTTCTTTAAATTCCACATTGGAAACAAGCAATTTTTAGGTCACAGAATTTTTGTCAAAAGTATTTTTGACAAAACAAGAAGATGAGACATAAGTAAATGTGTTTTATTTATTTGCATATTCAAAACCGACAGGCCTTGAGAGGAAGTAAGGGAAGGACAATTTACATATGTGTGATTTCACACTTTAAATTAAATTTTAACAATGTATAGAATCAGGGTGGCTTAGTGGTTACCATAGTCGCCTCTCAGCGCTGTGGATTCCCGGTTTGAATCCCAATCTGGGGATTTCCTCCAGGTTCTCCGGTTTCCTCCTACAGTCCAATATCATGGATTCAAGGTAAATTGACTGCTCTAAATTGCCCTGTTTTGTGTGCGTGGCTGTGTGAGCGAGTGTGCCCAGCGGCGGACTAGCACCCTGACCTGGGTGTATCCAGCAAACAAGACGTTCTCACCTGGATGGGCATGGGGAACCCCACCCTAGTATAATTATTGAATGTATAGAGTCAGTTGTGCACAAAACTTTATAAATCTTGATTTATACTTTAATAAATAAACTATTGTGGTAGCTCAGTGGTTAGGGTGTAAGACTATCAATCTAAAGTTTGTGAGTTCAAATCCCAGGTCCACTGAAATTATCAAAGTGGTTCTTTGAGCAAGGCTCTTAACCCCATTGGTCCAGGGCTGCTGTATCAACCCTGTGTTCTAAGCCCAATTAAAAATTGGGATATTTGTAAGTGGCTTTGGATAAAAGCGTCAGCAAAACAACCAAATGTAATGTAAATGCCTGTTTTACAGACATGATAATCATCTTCAACCGCATTATAAACATAGTATTTTTAAATGACTGAAAGATCTTATTTGTAAAGATGACTGTTAATTTTAGGAGTTAAAGAATTTTTTACTCTGGTTTTCCTAATGAGGAAAAACGTGAGATGTTTAATCATTGTTTTAATGTTAATTAATATAATTTACACTAACTAGGGTTTTAAAATTCACTTTTGATGGTAAACACTCATTTATCCAAAACTACATAAAAGCATCTTCTCATTTAAATGATTAAAAATGATTATGTATCATATGTTCTTATTGTGCACAGCATCTATTGGTTTTAACACATTTTCTTAAAATTACTGTAAACCGAATCTGAAAGGGAATTGGGGTTATAACAATTTTTATACATACTCTAAAAATAAAGGACAAAGTAATAAGACACTAAAACAATAATACAAAAAACAAAAAATAGCAATATAATAGTTTTTAATTGCTTTGAAAAATGAAATAGTAAAAATTATTTGTATTACAAGATTTTTTTTTGTGTATTAGCAACGTGTGTGCTTTAAAAAAAAAAAAAAATATATATATATATATTTTTTTTTAATAACCCTGTTCTTGGTTCACTTGAGTTGTATTATATATATTAAGACTTTAAAAAAATCTTTTCCCGTTATTATTTTAACTTTTTCCCGGAATATAACATGCAAACACACATCTTCAAAGGCATATCAACATCACAAAGTTTTAGTGACCAACATAAAAAAGTGCTTTGTATGGTCAGGAAGAGTTTGTTGATGTTTAATTGTACTTGCAGATTTGCTTCTGTGTGCTGTGTTTTAGTTGGATAAGACGATGTAAGGATGTTTTCTCTCTGATTGTTTAATTCCCTGTTAAAGGATGTGACTTTTTTTATTTTTAACAAATCATAAAACAACATTTGGTGGCACATTAGTGGTTTGTTAAAATTGTTATTAAATGTGAAATTATTAATCATTGCTAATTACAATGTATTTTTTCTGGTAAATGATTACAAGAAAGCCAACTTCATTATTATTCGTTGGTGGACTTTGCTCTGAGCGAGCTGTTGTTGACTGGGAATTTTTTTTGTCAGCCAATTGGCTTCTACTGAAAAAGGAAGTTTTTATTTAAGTGACTCAAGTTACCCCATATGCAACAATCAAAGCCAAGCAGGTATGCAGATTTTTCACTTTCATGTGTAAACATGCAGAAAGCGGAAGAGAATTGAAGAAACCTATTTCTAAATAATTTCCTTCCCTTCAATAATGTCACAGTTTGATGAATAGATTTGCTGTTTGGATCATTTTTTGGGTCTCTTTCTGTTGTAATATTCTATGTTTGACATAAATAATTAACAATAATATTTTGTTTAATTTGTTTGGCTTAGTGGTTAGAATTAGGAGTGGGCGATATGGCCCAAAAATAATATCACGATATTTCAGTGTAATATCACAATAACGATATACTTGACGATATAACAAAAAAGTATTTTATTAATTTTAAGAAAACTTTATTGCAAAAATAATGTTCAGGTTGTATTTTGAATTTTAAAAAAGGTAAACATTTTGTAGAAATGTACAAATTGTGCACTTCTTTCTCTATATTTTATTTCCAAAAAACAGTGCATCAGTGAACAAATCCTGCAAAAAACTAAGAGTTTAGAACAAGATTTAAGTGCAGGTTTTTAAATTTTAGATTTAAATATTCAAAGTAAACAGAACAACAAACTTTTTTTTGCCTTCCAAAAAAAAAGTAAAAATTGCAAAAATTGGATTTTCATTTCTTAAATTTTTTTTTTGTAAAGAACACAAGCATGTTCACTGTAGCAGGTTTTAGTGCTGACCGCTGGCATGTTATGATCCTTAATTTATGGCATGTTATGTTGCTTAATGTTTTTATACAAACCAGTTATACCATACAATGTAATGCTTTAGATTAAACGGAAAAAAACACTATAAACAAGACTGGAATTTTGCTGCTAATTGTGTATATATATATATATATTTTATATTTTTTATATACACATATTTATGCACTTTTTGCACATAACACTGTCACCTGATTCTTAAACCTTAATTTATGTCGATTCATAGCAATAAAATCTCGTTCTTTTGCCCACCTTACTGTTTAAATTTGAATTTTCTTATTTACCTAACATTGCCTTTACATCTTGTTAAGTAAATGTACAGCAAATTTTGAAACAAGTAAATTGTGTGGACTAAAATGTTTTTTTGTTTTTATGGAGCTACAAGATTGAGAAAGTGCAATGAGCTCACTGAGGAGAATTATAGGAGGTGTTTATCAACACTAAATAATTTGGTCTTCATCACCTCTGTTATTAAGCCACTAACTTAACGATGGATGGGGATGGAGATACTCAGCATCATTTCATTAAAGTTAGTTTGTCAAGTTTAAAAAACACAAACTTAAGTAATTGATGCAGTTCTCTGCCCTTTTTACGTAAAACTGTTTTGGTGGTAAACATTTTTTTTCTATTTTTGTTGTAGTTACAGCAGTTGCACTTAATGATTCTGTTTTTTTTTTTTGTGGTAAATAAATTTAAGGCCTCATTTTCAGCTGCTGCATTTTTGAACTACGAGGACCACACGCAGAGAGAATAGCACAAGGATTAGTTATGTTCATATGTAATTAAATAGCTTACACTTTATCATAGGTCCATTTTTAAAAGCGAACGTAATTATACAAAAAAAACCTTATGTGATCTTATATAAATTATTGTGTGCAAGTAAATACATTTATTCAATATACATTACATCATTTGGTATGGTAGGGGGTACAAATTTCCTTATGTGATTTCCCCAAATTTTACTACATAAAAATATTTTTGACCAGTAAAAAAAGAAAACTAGGAGCTGTGTCTAAATAGTTGTGTTCATATACAGTGTAACTTTAATGGGAAATATCCATGTCTCTAACATTTATACTAACTGCCTAACAAGGAATCATTTGGTGTTTGAGTATTATGAGTCGTGGTTGATTTTATTGGTCAGGGCGAATTTTGGTAAAAATATTTGTCTTAAATGATGTCAGCTGATAAACCTGATAAACTGTAATACAAATAATTGATGGATTCATTGGGCACAGAGTGTGGTCAGGTAGCATGAAATCAAATGGTCTCCAAGGTGTTCTGACTGTTTTAATGTATTTTAACAGGTCAACTCCTGGTTTAACTTCCAAGACCACTCTCAAAATTAAATGTAAATCTGGACTGAAATAAATGTTCTTCCATCAAATAGGATTGTTTAAACAGTGAATGGTGCATACAACAATCAATTAATTAAATAAATGCGGTGCAAAAAATATTATGTTATGTCTTGGATGGCAAGGTGGCACTGGGGATCCAGGTTTGAATCTCGATCTGGGTGTAGTTTCCACGCTCTCCCTGTGCTCCGGGTTTTCCAGTTTCTCTCCACAATCCAAAAACACGAATTCAGGGTGCTCTAAATTGCCCCTATATTATTTCTGTGTAAGTGAGAATGTGCCAAGTAATGGGTTGGTGCCCTGTTCTGGCTGTATCTGCCATGCGCTTGCCCCCGTGACCCTAATGGAGGATTTTTTTTGTTATTTTCCTTCAGTCATACTCAAAGATTTGACTGATTTATGACTACGTTGATTTGAAAATAAATATTTATTCTAGTGGGTTTTGCCCTTTTTGATGCTCTTGAGCCCGTTTGTATTGTACTGTTTTGGCAGAATAGCGTGACATGTTGAATATAAATAAAAGTTCACACAACTTCTTACTTCGACTGCCTTTAGTTCTGAACAAATGCCTGTTCACATGGGTAGTGCTTGCCCGCTGGTTAAGGTCCTGGCCTGTTGGCCCAAAGGTTGAGATTTTAAGTGCTAGCGCTTCCCTGCTGCAGTTGTTGGCCCCTTGTGCTATGTAATTATCCCTCAGTTTGTTGAATTGTAAGCAAGAAGATATTTTGCGTGTGTGAGTGAGGCTCTCTGTGGTTTAACTATCAACCGTTTACAGTTTGAGGTCTGCAATAAAGTTTACAACCAAACTTTTATTTACTGATTATTATAAAATAGGTCGTAGACTGAAACATAACTTTGAAGGGTTAGACATAATATACAAAGCTTTACAGATGAGGTGTGTCTAAATATATTCCAGTAGCCAACACTTAAAACTTAAACTGATCGATTTACAAAGACACATAGATGAATTACTGTACATAAAGACAAGGAGCAGCAAAAATAACACTCAGGGAGTGAGAATGAGGGAGAGAAAGAGAAAGAAAGAGAAAGGACAAACTGTCTAAACGTTGTAGTTTATGTCCTTTAATATCCAGGGTTGTTCTCTAGGCAGCTGAATAACCCCAGGCTAATAATGCCGTTTTTAATTTAGCAGGTTGCTGATGTTACTTAAGACATCGGAATGGGAAGCAATGTCCCATTGTCCCAGCAATGGCTCCACTACAGATTTCTCACCCAGTTTAAAAATTGTAGCAACACACAAAGGACCTGCTCATCAGTATGACTGAGTGGATACTATGGAGAGGGTACTAGTTTGGGGATGGAGGTATGTTTGATAATTAAAAGGTTTTTTTTTTTTGGTCATTGGCTCATTCATGTTGGTGAAAAAGATTACATGCATAAATCCGATCTCATCTCATTATCTTCCGCTTAATCCTCTTCTAGGGTCGCATGCCTATCCAGTAAAAAATGGGAAGATACACCCAGGACAGGGTGGCAATCACTGGGCACATGCTTACAGAGACACATAGTATACAGAGGCAATTAAGACAGTGTAGTATTAGTAGTTTTTCACTAATATAATATTTAATTTCTAAAAGAAACTTTTTTCCAGCAAGTAAGCTTGTTGTAGGGTGAAATTGAACTGATGGGAAACACACTGTCTCCTTATAAATAGCAGTATGCAGTTTAGTTGTCCTTTAAGTTTGTCTGTCTTCATAGTTCTGTCTATGTGCAGTTTGTCTCTGTAATGAATTGTTCTATGCTATATGTGCAGTTTGTCAGGCTCTGTACTTGTGGCAGGAATGCGAATTTATACAATGACAGTTGGGGGATGGTTACATTTTCTTCTGGGGTGTAAAAGAAACCCAGTACACAGAGACGTCCATTAGTGAACGAAAGTTCTACAAACTTAATATTACTTTTTTCAAGGCATTCTGTAAATAATGCTGTCTTATTCATTACACAAGGGGCTCATAGCGCACAACTTTTGCCATTTTAAAGCAAATCAGCAGTTTGTATAAAGCAAAAACACATAAGCTATGATCACATTACAAGTCTCATTGTTCATTTTTGATTCGCCTGTCTGGTTGGGTCACATTCATATAAATAAGGGTCCGATGTCTGTCTGCACTATGAACACGTCTGTCCTCTGAAACAGCACTTACTGTTTTATCAACAGGCCAATTGCATCTCTCACAACACAAATGAAGGAAGTGCCTTAAATAAAAGCTCAAATCAAAAAGTTAGAAGGCTAACTAAGCCAACACAGCCGTATAAAACACTTTCGAAGTTTAAAAATAATTTGATGTCATTAAACCTCTACAATTTATTTTCCTTTGTCTCACAGCTAACGAATAAATATTATGATACAGATTATAGTAGTTACCTTATATTTTATACAGGTATTAAAATTTTACATTACATTTTGCAGACGCTTTTATCCAAAGCGACTTACAAGTATCCCAACTTGGTTGGGTCAGAACACAGGGTTGAAACAGGACCCTGGAGCAATGAGGGTTTATGGTCTTGCTCAAGGACCCACATTGGTAACTTCAGTGGACCTGGGATTTGAACCCCCAACCTTATGATTGATAGTCCAACACCCTAACCACTGAGCTACCACTCCCTGTAAGTAGCGATCAAAAAAAAAAAAGGTATAAGTCACTGTGGTGGTCATTATTAAGCATTTGGAAAATCTAAATGAAAAAACGTGCTGGTATAACAACAAACAATTAAAATCAGAACAAAAATATTCAAGGTTTTGGAGGGGGAGGCTATGGAAGGTAGACAGATTCGCTCTTAAAATTTCAAATTTCAAAATACGCACTGTGCCTTTTATTATTCCCATTTTCTTTTAAATGGTCCATTTCTATAGCACAATAATAGTACAACAATCATTTGCTTAATTTCTGCATCATTGACTTATGATTTGTAGTTTGGAAAATTACAAGATTATACTAAATATTTTTGAGGTTATTTTTGGACTGTTTTTGCTTAGGGGTTTAAAAACATGCATACATTAATATATCGTATTTTCCTTCTGGGATGAGAAAAATTTGTCTTATTTTATACTTCCATTGTAATCCATATTCCCATTTTAGAATTTATATTAATATTACATTTTATTATTACTACATCATATTAATGGTATAATGTAGATATGTGTAAGACCTAATTTATCCTTAATAACAGTGCCGCTACATTTCCGCTCAACTATATCAGGATGGTTTTAATGAACTCCAGAACTTCAACAGGGAATCGTATTTCTCATCTGTCTCCATTCTGACAGCCTGCGCTCCCTGAGACGTTTACAGTGGGCGGAGCCCCCACTCCACATTTGTCATAAAAGCAGCCTGGGTCCATTTCTAAACTGCAGTCGAAGGTTTCACTTGTTCAGAGGATCTTTCCTGCAGACGATCATGCCAGCCAAGCCAGCACCCGCTAAAAAAGGGGCTAAGGTGGTGAAAAAGGAGGAGCCAGCTCCCCCCCCTGCACCAGAACCCGTCGTCGAGGCTCCACCCGCTGAGCCAGCGCCAGTCGAAGCCCCACCTGCTGAAGCTCCTCCCACTGATGCCCCTCCAGCTGAGGAACCCAAAGAAGGTAGTGACGCTTTCCAGGGCTCCCCGAATTCCTTAAATTCAATGTCTTCTAAAAATATTAATATTGTAGCAACAGACTGACTAAATTAATATGGGGGTTGTTTTTGTGCCTGCTGCACCAACCAGCTGAGTTCATGGGAATTGTGTGGCTGTGGAAACCTGGAGAGTTTAAAGAACTCTCTTGGCTCTTACTCCTGTTCCTGCATCAGTGTTCCTGGGTGTAGCAGCATGCTTGTTTTCCTATTTTTACACTGCTTTCAGCAGCACCGACATGTCTTTAGACATATTTGGCATCTCAAGCCCAAACTACAGCTGGTAGAAAACAGCTGACGAACATATTAGAATGAGCTTTTTTCAGATACATTTACAAAATTAGAAAACTAAGAAATACAATGTTATATTTTATCTGCAAAAACAAAGGTAAATGTTTGTTAATCAAATCAGAACTTCATGTAGTACTCACTAACTTAATTATTTACCTCATAATTAATTAAGAATACTAATGCCAGTCTTTTTATAATTACTTTTGCACAGCATACATTGCTTTGTTGCCATTTTGTTTAGTAGGCTGTCTTTTAAATACTTTGAATCTCTATATTAAAGAAAAACTTAAATGCCTTTCCTACATTAATAAGCAAAATTAGTTTATGGTGACATTGACAGACTACCTGCCAAAACTATGTGCGCTTTTAAAGTAAGAATTAACAGATTTGTAAAGTTTGTGTAAAGCAACAGCTAAAATATGTTAATTTTTATGACGTATGTACAAGGATATATATATACACAGTATTTTAAACTTTATTATGCAGCTCTACTGTTGGACAGAACATTTTTGCAGGGTCTGAAACAAACCCCTCAAGGTGTTAATCAGCACAAGAGCTGTTAATATGTTGTTTTAACGGTTTAGTGTAACTGATGTTTCTATGATGCCTCAGAAACCAAAACCCTCATTAGATCTTCATAGATACAGGTTCATAAATATTTTACTTTCCACATCTCCGGTATTGGAGTGATTCTGTTTAACAAAGGACATTTTTAACTCTCCATCAAATAAAGATAGGAATGTAAGGAAATAAAATAAAATCTTACAGCTCAACTATCATTTGACTGATTTATAAACATAATGTATTTTAACAAAGTATAACAACATTGTTTTTTTTATTATAACATTTAATACAGGAGGAATATTACTGGCTTTGCCTCTAAAAGAACATGAGCTTTAAAACTCTCAAATCTAATCCTGAAAAGTTTAACACAATCAGAAGTCGATCTAATGAGTCTATGCATCTTGTCAGCAATAAGATTTGCTTCATAGTTAACATGCGTGGTTTGCACGATTGGACTTTCGAACACGGTCTTAATTTTTTTTACGCCAGTTATTAGAATCTTCTACCTAAATAAATTCATATTCAGTTTTTTTTTTATTTACTAGATGTTTTTTTGTAAAGATCACCTTGCATATAAGACTGGCTCAGTCACCAAACGGATTATTTAAGATTCAAAGGGCCATCGATGTTTTTGACAAATTGTTTAGTGCAGGTTTGTGGAAAACCAATCTATTATACTGCATTACAAGAAAAAAAAAGATTTCTGAATATACCGAATCTCTGACTTTACATGCTTGGCTAATGCTGGTGTCAGTTTTGTTGCCACTTGTCTAGGATTTGCAAATATGGCTTTGACTTATCAATTTCATTAACGCTTTAATGCTTGACATTAGCTGCTGCTGCCCCCGCCGAAGGAGATGCTGCCCCGGCTGGAGGAGAGGCTCCCGCTGATGGTAAAGTTCTTTATGTGCCAGATACACATATATAACAATATTGTGATTCAGTAGGTCTGAAGTAGCATTAAACATTTATTTATTTATTTTTTTCAATAAAATGATTTGGACACCAATCCTCATTCACATATTTATTAAGTTTTGGCATTTACTCTTTCATTTCCTAGTTGGTCTGAATAGACACATGCTAGATAACGAGTCCTAAAGAACTGAGCAAATAAGCAATCAGATATTATATCAGAAATAATATTACAGTTTTATTATTTCATATCTATCTAAAAAAAAATGGAGCTCTCCACGTTTCTGCTTTTTGCTAACAAAATTGCTGCATTACATTCAAACAGCTCCACCAGCTGAAGAGGTTAAAGCGCCTACACCACCTCCTCCTGCAGGTAAAACTCTTTGCTTTCTTAGTCTCTGTAAGTATACAGAATACATCTTTAAAAATTAAATTTGAGAATTTTGGTTGGGAATTCCCCAGAGCCCACCAGTGAGCCACTGGAACTGGTTGTTGAGGATGTCAACGATACCTCAGTGACTATCCAGTGGAGACCTCCTACAACTATTGGGATTGCTGGCTTGGACGGGTACACTGTGGAATGCTGCAAAGAAGGAGGTGAGTATTTGTACTCAAATAAAATAAACTTGCCAGCCTTTCTTGTGATTAATTTAAGGTCAGCAATAAATATGACTGTATAACGGTTTTGGCCAAGAATTTTTTTTAAATGGCTTCTGTAGAACTACATCTTAAGCCATCATCCATATTAGAAGTAGACTACCTCAAAAAATACAGCTTATATGAAAAGAAATACTGACAATTTCCTCTTAATTTCATTGTAAATATTTGCTAATAATTATGTAGCGATTGTGGCAATACATTTATAGAACTTTTTTTAGATAATTTAGAGATAATCAGTGATATTAAAAGAAAACTATTGCTAAAGACTTTAAAGTTCCCAAAGCAATATTCCATTTAAATAAAATGTATCTATATTCCTTATCGAAGATTGTGTGGATTTCTTTCCGACCACCTTTTGTTTTCTTTCACATCAATGAATCATGTAACATTTTTGTCTCTTTTCTAAAGCTGGTGATTGGAAGGCTGTTAATGAGGAGCTTATTGTGTCCTGCCGTTATGTTATAAAGAACCAAACTACTGGTGACCGTCTCAATATCAGAGTGGTGGCTGTGAATGCTGGTGGCCGTAGTAACCCAGTTACTTTAGCTGATGCTGTCCAGGTCAGAGAAGTTGTTGGTAAGCTTTATTTTCTGCGTCTTACCAGGTTTAATGAATCTAAATACAACTAAATTGTTTTCTTAAAAGGAAACCTAAAAAACAAATGTGTTCATGCATTTGAAACCAAAAGTAAAAAAATGTTTGCATTTGATCTTTAAACGCCCATTGACATATGTGCTAGACAATGAGAGTCAAAGGGCCAGATATGGTCCCAGGTGTTGCATAAGTGTTCTGCAGTGTTTTCATGACTATGAACTGAAGACCCTGTGACCAGGATCTGATGTTTACAAAGTCATAAACTAGGTCATGTACATCTGATGTATTTTTGGCTGAAATTTTGTCTTACATTCGTGCTATTGACAAATAATGAAGTAAAGTTTCTAGCAGCCAAAGTTGGCACTGACTCACTGGAGAGGGTTATATTACAAACTGGCCTGCATCATACATTGATGATAATCACATTGCAGGGCATGAAGACCATGTTTAAACAAAATTTAAAGCCAGATCGTATGGTATAGGCGCGCTGGCAATGTATTTAATGGTACAGAGGCTTTTATTTGTAAGCAAGGAACATTTACTGTAATTAACGTATCTGCTATGTGCCATGTATATTGTAAACAAAGTTGCTTAAGTTTGACTTAAAAATAAGAATAAATGCACACAATCATACAGGATGCGACAAAAAAGTTATGAATTTAGCCAATGTGCTTGAAAGAACTGGATGTTAGGGATGAGGGAAGTATAGCCAGTAGTTTGTTACTTTTCAGTAGCCAATGATCCAAAGATCTGATGCTTATCAATCAGCCGCTCAAATTAATATGGAAATCATGGCTAGAAATAATTGTGGATTTGTTTTTCATTATAAAAGGTAGCATGTGCAGGTTTTACATGACTTGTGCAGAATGTATTCTGGACCAGTGTCAAACTACCTCTCCTAAGAGCGATGGTGACAAATGTGAAGGGTCCAGTGTGTGGGGGGCTGGGAGACATTCTCATGTGTTCTCACTCTGCGTACAGAGTTCACTGGCATCTGAGGAAATCTAAAAACACTTTACATCTTGCTATGGACACACTGTTTATCTAGAAACATGCTTTGCTTTGAGAGAAGTTGGATTTATCTAAAGTATTTCAAGCGATGACAGGGTGTACGTATAACCAGTGTTTAGTAAAGGCTTGTTTGTTAGTAAAGGTTAGGGAGCGTTAATGTCATCACACATATTTAAAGAATTTTTTGGCAGCACAACAGGCCAATAACATCTAAAATTGAAAATGGTTTTATGGCATAAATGTATTTAGGGATTCTGACACACTAATATGCGCAAGTTAAACAGAAGTCCTACGGAGAAGATCTTTTAGGAATGCGAGTATAAAAGATTAAGTCTGGTATTTGCAGTAAATAAATGTTTTGATTCAAATCAACTTTTAAAGCTTAGTATTTTGGTTGTATAGTTTGCAGCTATCAGAGACTACCCATTAAAGTACCAAGTGAAATCCAAGCTGTTCATGATACATCATGAGGGTAGGATGTGTCAGGACTGGCCTATTTGCAGCTGTGATGAGATAAGCAGGCCAGTGGTCAGCATGTTCAATTGCCTTAAGTAGATCCACCATACAGTTAAAGTAACCAAGCCTTAAGTATGATTGAGTGCATTCATGTAAAATTAAATAAGAACTGTCAATGAGTGTCATCCACTATAAATTAAAAGCATAATTCCGATCTTTACTTGTGCAAAGGACTTAAATGCATTATACATGTTAATAGGTTAATTAACATTGGTGATTTACATTTGAACATGGAAATTTAGAATTATTCATTATATCA
>JAOUQT010340133.1:0-12909 GCA_025769995.1 Xyliphius kryptos | reverse complement strand
TAGATTCTTACTAAAGGCATCAAAACTATGAATAAACACATGAGGAGTTATGTTCTTAAAAAAAAGGAGAAATAACTGAAAACATGTTTAATATTCGAGTTTCTTCAAAATGCCCCCCTTTGCTTTGATTACTGCTTTGCACACTGTTGGCATTCTAATTAATTATATTAATTAACCCTTATAGGCACACTTGAAAACCAAGGCTCTCTCTTGAAGCTCATTGAGAGAACGCCAACAGTGTGCAAAGCAGTAATCAGAGCAAAGGGGGCCATTTTGAAGTCTAGAATAAAAAAACGTTTCCGGTTATTTCATCTTTCTTGTTAAGTCCATAACTCCTCATGTGTTCATTCATAGTTTTTATGCCTTCAGTAAGAATCTGCAATGTAAATAGTCCTGAAAATACAGAAAATGCATTGAATGAGAAGGTGTGTCCAAACTTTTGGCCTGTACTGTATACTGATGTTTAAAACTTAGAACTCAACATAGCTTTTGAAATAGAAAAAGTTTTAAATTCTCCTCCTCAGACTTGTTATTTTTTTACCAGTTTATTTGAAAGCTAAATTAAATAAATTTTCTTTTCTCCTTTTTGAGAACTTGTCTCTGCTCAGCATCTCACTAACACATTCTCATGATTACAGAAGACATCGATGTCAACGTAGCAGGATGTTTACCTACATCCCAAACATAACCGGTATCCACAAACCTCCAGCTGGATAAATAAGTGCATGTAAAATCTACGAAAGTTCAAACTGTGGCTTTTTTTTTGACGCATTTATTTTCTTTAATCCAACACTTATACATCACCATCCACAGGATTACACTTTTCAGCACAAGCAGACACCTCAAACCCTGCACAGTCAGAACATCCTGCACTGGGGGATTTGAGGAGAAATGGGCAAGTAAAGAAAGGAATAGGATTCTAAGGCCGAACCATCTCTCAGCCCCATTCACCATTTCACTTACATCACATACTACAGGCATAAAAAACAAATCTGAAAACATCCAGGTTTACAGAATGAGGTAAGTGTATGTACACGGCATGAATTCAGAAGGATATACTGTGCTAGATAACGAGGAGGCAAAGCCTGGTGCTTAAAGAACGACTTTTTACATCAGCTTAATGGACATGCACACATCTGTGACTCTTCATAAGGAGAGTGTAGATCCAGATCTGGATTTGAAGCCACACGCAAGAGAAAGCAGAGAACCTCTGAGAACATGCAACCCTGACAGCGGGAGACCATCATGTCGTCGGAGATGAGAACGTCTTAGGCATGACGACATGTGGACGGCTGCCAGCTGAGAAGAGGCAAAACCATGTGTTTAGTCTTAAAACGAACGAGGGTCCAAATGACTCAGTGTTGTTTTAATAGCACCGTGTCTGGAAGGGTTGCCATGGGCAACTTCCGACATATTGAATGAGTTGCCATGACAAACACAGAGCAGAAGTCATAGTAACGGAGGAGCACAATTAAACCAGGAAGGAAAATGGAAATGGAGAGTTTGAAAAAAACACGAGGCCAAATCATGGTACAAGAAAAATCCTTTTCAGGGAAAAGCAGGTTTGATTTCTAATCTGTCCTACCTCCATTTCACCAGAAGAGGGAACTGGTTCGAACCTTGTTTTACTCTCCATTTGAGACCAGCACATTCCACACCAAGAGGAAGCTCATGCTGAAAAAATGTCCTGGCTCTCAGTTTCAGCTCTTTGCACTTTACCTCAGCAGCACTGCCTTTTCATGAAAACTGATGCAAGATTTAAGGATTTAAGGGCTAGAACTGCAGGACCGGTCCTTAAGTCTGGCCATTATGTTTT
This sequence comes from Xyliphius kryptos, assembly GCA_025769995.1. Classification (NCBI taxonomy): domain Eukaryota; kingdom Metazoa; phylum Chordata; class Actinopteri; order Siluriformes; family Aspredinidae; genus Xyliphius; species Xyliphius kryptos. The sequence goes on along the minus strand of JAOUQT010340133.1, from coordinate 11,093 downwards.
TGCACGCTCACAAAAGTGGACTTCTACTCAAAATACTCAAAATGAGTGGAAGCAAATCTGTGTGGAATAAACAAGCTGACTCGTTCCTCACAAATCAGGTTGCAGTGACATCACAGAAAATAGAGTTGTTTTTGAGGTTTGGCGAGATGCTTTCCATGTTAGCTAGTTATTAAAGAGCTTTTATACGGACACCGACTAAGAGCATTACCTGGTTTATACACCACTACCTAACATGTCCCTGGAGGTAAAGTACGGTCATCTCAAAGGTAGAACGCAGGTTTCATAAACCGTGTATGATGGGATAAAGTACATTCAGTTAACTTTCACGGTTAACTTTAATGCCAATGATCATCCAACACATAAGGCATGAAAGTTTTCCGCGTATGAAAATCCAAATGCAACACAAAGCTTTTGTAAATGATGGCAATGAAAACCACAACATTTATTCTGGTGTACCAGTGGTTCAACATCTATCCAGTTCTGCATTTCAAGACGTAGAATATTGGTTTTCTGTCCAATCGAACCCCTGCCACACTTTTAATTGGCGCCATTTTGCCACACAGAATGTAAAACAGGCTTTTAGCACCATATGATGTTTCTCCATCATTAATCTCAACACTTCACATCCGCACGCCAAAACTCTCATCCAACAGCTGCTCCTGACGTGGTTCAACATGAATATGGCTGGTTTTCCATCTTTAAATTTGCATGTTAAGAAAATGATTCTGCAATCTCAGTAAAACACAACACTGGAAACTGAAACAGGTTAAGAAGATTCTGTGGTCTCATCACTGTAACTCCAACAGGTCCTCCTTAAACCAGATGTTCTGACCCAAAACTTACTTTACATTTTGTAGAACAAGTCCAAATAATGACTCTATTTAACAGTTGGATGTGATTTGGATTACTGCCATTTAGAAGATGCTTATATCCAAAGCGGCTTACAAATGAGAGAACCTACCTACTTTATAGTCTCCATTAACAAAAGACCAAGAAAACTGTAGATCCTGAACAATTCCCTTTTAGAGAGGAAGTTTTGCCAACAGTTTAAACCCACTTTGCTCCAATTTTCCCTAAAATATGCTTCTGGAAGCTTTTTCGGGAGGAAGTAAAATTCCACATTATTTTAGATTTCCCTTGGGTTCACAGAACTGTCTCGTGCGGTCCAATAAAAGATTTCTCAGAGAGAAAAGTCCGACCCAAAAGCTTGTAGCCAAGAAACACGGGCTCGTTTTTCTGAGCGGGGGGCTGTGAGGTCGTTGAGAAGGAAGAGGTGAGCATAACACGAGGGAACACGCCAAAATCTTGTCTATGAAAAAGAGAGAACAGCTGTTGGATTTATTAACGTAGACTAAACTGCGGAAGAGAGTGAAGCGAAGGGCAACAGTGGAAGCGTTGTGTTGTTTAGGGTCCCGTGATGTACACTTAATTTAACTACAGCTTATTTAATTTAATTTAAACATCATATATCCTCCCCCCACTTTCAACCGTGGCATCCCCTCCCAAATCCTCCATCAGCGAGATCACATGGTTTAACATATCATCACATCAACAACACAGACACATAAACCCCCTGCAATGGCACTTATGACACCCACAGCATCGTAAGTAGGACTACTGTGAAAAGGAATTAGAGGAAAGAGTGGCACCTATGCATCGGTTAACTCGGCTATCATACGTCTGTAGAAAATTTAATAACAACAAATTTGAAACAGGAAATGATCAGCACATATCCGTGACTTGAGGCACAGGAATAAAGCTAAGGCTAGAGTATATTTAAACACATCTTTCTTTCATTTTCATTGATGTAAATGCTGGATCACATTCATCACACAGGGTATACGGGCAAGATGATGGCAAATGAAAACATGGAAATCAACCAATGAAAGATCTATTATGTTACTCAGAGACAAAAAATATGACAAAGTGGCTAAACTAGTGGTCAGACACTATACATGGCTTCGGACGTTCAGTAAATAGCTTAAGAAACGAGCATCATAACACAACGCCTGAATTAAATTTCACACATACTACCTCTGCGTATCGTGACCGAAGCTTTATCGACCTTAAAATACCTTTAGGACTTGCCTCAGCATGATGGCCAAAAGTATGTGGAAACCCAACAATGACATGCCAAGCCATCAACCAGAACCTGGGTTTTACTAGAAGATAGTGATTACTTCTGGGAGATGTTTCATTCCACCACCCAAACAACCAGTGGTTTAAAATCTCTTACCTGGTAGAAATTGCTGTCCTGACAACAGTAAACTGAAAACTTCTAGAGAGGATGAAGGACGTCTACATAATTCCGTTCTACACTGTCCCATACAAATAGAAAATGTGGCTTCAGTTACAGTTTCAACACTGAGCTATTTTTTAAATGGTATTCATTCATTCATTACCTTCTGCATAATCATCTAAGGTCGCGGTTGGGTTCCCCAGGTCCATCCAGGGGAGAAAGTCTCGGGCGCTGGGCAAACCCACCCAGGATGCCAACCTGTTGCTGGACACACACTTACACAGACCATATGGGACAATTTAAAGCAGTCAACTTAACCTTTGGAAATTGGGAGAAAACCAGAACCCGGGAAAACCCACGCAGACACTGTGAGAACATGGAAACTCCCCCCAGATTGGGATTCGAACCCGGAATACCAAATGCTGAGAGGTGAACGTGATAAACCATCGTAAGTCATATATACATATGTAAAATTCATTCATTTATTCTCTCCCGCTTATTCTTTTATGAGGGTTGCGGTGAGGTTCCCCATGCCCATCCAGGGGAGAACATCTTGGGAACTGGGCAAATACACCCAGGACGGGGCGCCAATCCAGCCCACACACATACACACACTATACAGGGAAATTTGGAGCATTCAATTTACCTTGAATCCATGTTTTGGGGATGTGGGAGGAAACCGGAGAACCCGGAGGCAACCCACGCGGACACGGGGAGGACATCGAAACTCCACCCAGATTGGGATTCAAACCGGGAATCCCGAGCACCGAGAGGCGAATGTGCTAAGCACTAAGCCACCATGCCACTCTATATGTAATGAACATAAAACAAATGATTCACTAAAAACACCTTTACCTGCTGGTTGGGAAACAAATGCACAACAATCAGGGTATCGTAGAATTAGTAATGAACAATCTACTTTAATGGACTTTGGTAATTATGGGTAGTAAAATTTATGGACTGTCAAGACTTGGAATCACCCTCGCAGTTATAAAAGGTAAGATTTTCCATATAGTCTCCACAACTTCACTCTAATGTGTAACAAAACTACATGGTGGAAAACCCCAATGGATTTCCTTCATCACCAAGAAAATGATTAGACTGACCGAAGATCAAAAGCTTTGGCTTTTATGTAACTTGAAATTTGGCATAAATAGTGGTTAATCCAGGAGTTTAAGAAGCACCACTGGCTATTTTCCCACTGAAACGACGATACTTACAGGGAAAATGTAGCATCTCCATTGTACCCATCAGCATGCCTTCAGACTGTGGGAGGAGAACCTGGAGTAAATTCCACTCCGGCATTTAGAAACCAAACCCAGGACTTGGGTTTTGGCTTCGTTGTGAAGCAGAAGTGCTAACTGCTGCACCACTGCGACACCAAATTAGTGCAAATGGCATGAATCCAGGTGGGAAACAAGTAGAGCATAAGCTTGAAGGTTCCGTTTGGTATAAAAAGCCCTATTTAAGTACATCAATGACTTTGTGCATATTTAAATGCTTACATCCAGATTCTAAAATGGATCCAATCCCAAAACTGCTTCAACAGTTATATGGATAAACGTATTGGTCTTTCTAGATTCCTAAACCAATCACCAGATCTGAAAACCTAAGCACTGTGGGGATGTGGTAGAATGTGAAATTCATGACATGATCTGCAGCAATTAGGTGATGTAATCACCACAACAGCCCAGAATCTATACAGAACCTTCTTGACTACATTCCATGAAGAACTCACGCTGTCTTGAAAGAAAATGAAGAAGGTCTGCAAAGCAATCAGAAGTTGCCAATGACTGGCTTTTTGTAAGATGATGTTCAAATGGTCAGGGAATGCTGGTTGCACTGACCGTAAAACAGCACGACTCACGCAATGCAGAGGTAGTACGTGTGAATCAGGCGTTACCCCTCGAATGGCTCAACAGTACACTATTCATTCACTGCCAAGCCCAAACGTCATATTGGTGGATTCTTTGAAAGGAAGTATTGAAGCAGCTCGCTCATATGGAGCATGATTTTGTTTATTCGGATTCCGTTTGTGAGCAAAAACATAGACGTTTACTAGCAGTGGTTTTCTCTATGCCCAATATTTCATTCGGGTCATTAAGCTTTAAAAAGAAAACAAAAAAAAAAAAAAAAACCCACCATTTTGGACCTTCATTGGTAACTTCAAACATGTCACCTCTAAATTAAACCGCAAAATGCAGTTGGCATCATGCACGGACTTCAGTTTCCCCAATTCTGGAATGAATTAGTGTTCAAACCTAAGTGGACAAGCAAAAAATATTAAATACAAAAAAAATAATGAATGGTACGTAGAACGTAAAAGAAAAACTCTAAATCATACAATCAAGGTGCTCGAATATGGAGAGTTATTTCTTTCTATCGTCACATGAGGCGAATACATTTTTTTTCTCTTCTAAATCATCCTTTTAATAGAGGGTACATGGGTAAGGAGAGGACGGGGTATGGGGCAAATGTAGTGGCTTAGAAGGTTTCGAGGGTTTAAAGAGTGCAGAGTCTCAAAGGCCTGTTGGAAGATTCGACTCTGGACACGGTGTCGGTATTGAAAACACCTCCACTTGCAAAATGTCCCTGGCTCCCAACCCTCTGATCTTCTAGGGCGAGTCAAGTGAGCTAACCCAGGCTGGTGATGTTAGCTTTGCCACCAGGGGGTGCCACAATGCGCTGGGTGCTGCGGCGTGGAACATTGTCGTCAACCTGAGCACCTGAGAACAAGGTTACAGAAACAAAGCCATAAATAATACAAACCAGATCAGTTTACATCATAAATGGTTTAGCAGTATGTGGCCAAAGTATATGGACATCCCACGTTGCTCTCAGGGTTTGGTGAGAGGGGTAATATTAAATATAATTCATTCCTGTAAGGGGTCACTACAGCGAATCAGATCCACACATTCGACTTTTGGTTTGGTTTTATACTAAATGTCCTTCCTGACGCAACCCTACTATTTATTTGGGCTTGGGATGGGCACTGCGAATGCCCTGATACACACATCCATTATGACTGGAAGTATGACAGGGATTGTTTCTCCCATTTCACCAGCAGGTCTTGGACGGAATCCCTGGAGAAAATCCATGTAGGCACAGGAAGAACATGCAAACTTCACATAGAAACCTCCCAGGCTATCAAAACTGAGAGCTTAATAATGTGTGGTGGAGGTGCCAAGCACCAAGCCACTGTGCCACTCAATATAAATGCTACATAATTAGTTAATTTTATGTTTGTGACCTTATGCAAACAGTTTGGGAAAGGCCCATTCCTAAGCATGACTGTGCCTCTGTTTCAATGTTATTGAAACTTTAAATGAATGAAACTTTAAAAATTGCATTCTACTTGATGCCTTTTAATTAATTACAGCCGATAACCTCAAAATAGTTTACAACCTAAACGTACCAGTACCATTCATAAAGGTACGGTCAAGTGATTTTGTGCCATCATGTAACCCATTCTTGCTGGAGGAACCACTGGGTCAGCTGTCGGTAAAATACCGTGGCTGGTGGGTGTACTTGTGCACAATCGCAGTGTGATCCAAAGGACCCAGTGTGGCCCTTCTGAAAACTCATCTGTTTAGAAAGCTTTTAACTTGTAATTGCTAAGTTTATTAATGTGTTGCTGCATTGTAATTCAGTTTTCTCTTATTGTTTTAGAAATTGCATCATTGTTGTTGATGGTAATGTTTTATATGTTTTATGGTGCTTGGCTAGCAATCTAAGGGTTGTGGGTTCAAATCCCAAGTCCAATAAGGTTACCAACGTGGGTCCCTGAGCAAGTCCCTTTACCCTAATTGCTCCAGGGCTGCTGTATGTAACCCTGTGTTCTGACCCCAACTATTAAGTGGAATTCTTGTAAGTCGCTCTGGATAAAAGCGTCTGCTCAATGACATGATCGGGAATCACAATGCTCAATTTCAGCCTTGTATGTACTCAGGAAGTGGGAGGATTAGTGATGAGACAGTCAGTTATGGGTATGGATGATAAAATGTAGTTTTTAGGTCACCATAAGGTTAAATTGCACAATACCAATAAATGTAAGTGTAAATATTTTTCATGATCTTAATTAATGCTATATGACATAACTGTTGCAAAACCATATACTGCATATAAATAAAAGGTATAATACAATATAATAATAATACGATAATAATATAATACGAACCGGGAATCCCGGCCACTATGCCACCGTGGCGCTCTAGTACTATCATTAAGATCTTTGCTTCCTGATTTTAAAGTGTCCAAATCCATAACGTTCTGTTGACATACCAGAAAGGCTGAATCCAGACTGATGCAGGTTGCGAACCGGCTGCGACGCCTGTTTCGCCGGAGACGTCTTGGCGGAAGAAGCAGGGGTCATCGTTTTGGGGGTTACAGTTACCTCGCAAACCGGCCCATCATACAGACCGCGGGGGACACCCCTCAACTCAGCAAGCTGCAGCGCACAGAGGAAAAACAGAGGCTCTATAAATGAAGCACTAAAACGATACAACGTTCTATAAGCGGTAAACCTCAAACCAAAGCTGAACCATACTTATTCAGTTATTCTGGTACCGTACTGACATCACAGCATTAGTGAATATACTGAAAACAGCGCAAACGTAAAACAAATGGCACGTTTTGGGAAGATTACAGCCTAATCTGTGCTGTACAAGATGGTGAATGTGTTTAAAGGACTCAGGTTGAGCCTTTATTTCAGTTAAACAGAACGAAAGTTAAAAACCATGTTATACATCTTACTTTGTGACAACAGACTGGGGAAGTCCCGTTCCTGTTCCAACACCTCAGAACGGGTGCTTTGATTCCCAGGGTCAGGTCTTCTCATTAAAAGCTCACAACTGCTCTATTTTGGTCTAATGTGCCTGAATCTGTCCAATTTACCATCACAAGTTGTTATATGTCTTTATAAAATGGATAGTTCTGGTTCTTAAATCTGATTGGCTGAGCCGTTTTTCCAGCCGTGACATTATTGACAATAACATACACCTCTGAGCGCTTCACATTCATATCAATGCATGATATACGATACATTAACTCCCAATGTTTTTTATAAAACGCATTCTACAATTTGGCTCCTAGATGACAGTATATGATTGTTATAAAAACCGGAAACGTTACTCAGCGATCATCGTTTGTTTTAAAAACTGGACAACATTATGTCACAGACGACCAATTTATGAATTAAACTTGAATTTTTATTCTAGTGTGTTAGTAACCATTTTATAAAAATCATGAGGCTCTCAAGGTTGTGCATTAATGTGAATAAATTATGGGAAAGGGGTGTAACTGTACTGAACACTTCTTTACCATGATTAATTACAGTAATGACGCCCTCTCGTACCTTATTGCTTTAATATGTGGCAAAACGTAAAAATGCCTCACCCTGCTACGAGCTTTTATCCTTTTGTAGACATAGTCAGGAAAAGGTTTGCGGGACACATAGCGCCCTGAGCCTTCAGTGATGTGCAGGGTTCCATCCTCCAGTACAATCTTGCCCTGGCTGATCACCACCAGGGGAGCTCCACGTACCTCCATCCCTTCAAAGATATTATACTCCACCGCCTACAAAATGGGGAGGAAACAGGCATAACATGCATAAGTCAGGTGACATGAGGCCATATTTTAAAATCAAAGCCCGGATCTAAATCCAGTATTCATGATTGCACAAAGTATTCATAATGCTTCATAACATTTGTCATAAGCTATTGTTTAATATAAATAGATGTTCATAATCCATCTATCCCTCCATTATTTTCTGTTTATTCCTCTAGTAGGGTTGTGGTGGGGTTCCCCATGCCCATCCAGGGGAGAACGTCTCGGGTGCTGGGCAGATAGACCCAGGACATGGCACCAATCCATCACTGGGCACACACTCACTCACATAAGCACACACCATACAGGGCAATTTAGAGCCTTCAATTTACCTGGACTCCATGTTTTTGGACTGTGGGAGGAAACCGGCGAACTTGAAGAACATGGAAATCCACCCAGAACACGCGTAGGAAAGTTGGATGGTGAAGTCAGAAGGGCGTGCGTTTTAGAAGGCAGCGTGACCACCCTGCTAACTATTGCTGTCACAGAGCTAATGATGGTACGGTCAGTCTCAGCCGGGGTAAAAACAGCAGCCTTCAAAGTCAGCCTTCACACCCTCTCAGCACTCGGTTTTCCCAAATCTCCAAACCCCTGCAACGATCTCCTCCCTGACTTCATGGAAAGTTTCAATTCACTGGAGATATTAATGATCCGAAAATATCACAAATACCGGCATTAATGATCTTGAACTGAGTTTAGGTAAAGCCGGCCAACTGAGGTTATTCAGATGTGTAAATAACTCTAAGGAGGTACCTGACAAAAACCCATAACATACAGCCAAAGTCAAGAACTAGCATCAAAGAAAAGCAAAAACTAGTTGTATTGCAACAGATTGCACAACCGCAGAGCCACATTGTCATGACCGTGGAGTCAGTCTGCTATTGTCATTAATTGCAACAAGTGAGAGCCAAAGTCTACAAAGGAAGGACGGCATGTTTTACATTTACATTTACAGGACTTACAGATACTCTTATCAGCAGACCCTTGTAGAAAATCTGTTTTCTCTCCATAAACATTTCCTTATTCTATTTCACCAGCCGACACTTTTATCCAAAGCGACCTACAGGTATCTCAACTTGGTTGGGGTCAGAACACCGTGTCGATATAGGACCTTGGAGCAATTAGGGTTAAGGGTCTTGCTCAAGGACCCAAATTGGCAACTTCATTGGACCTGGGATTTGATTGATAGTCCAGTACCTTAACCGTTGAGCTACCACTCCCTACTTGTGCTGAATACAAGTTCCTAACTTAACATGGTTAGAATTTTTCTTCCCTCCAAAATCAAGGAACATGGCTTAAAGGACTTTAATTTAGCAGGGTCCCACGGTCTTCAGAGTTTGTATATATGTTATACGTTTCGTGGATGGTGGACAACAAGCCAAGACTTTGAACCATTATCTTTATGGTCATTATCTTCCGCTTATTCCTCTACTAGGGTCGCGGTGGGGTTTCCCATGCCCTTCCTGGGAAGAACATCTCAAACGCTGGGCGGATACACCCAGAACAGCGCGCGACGTTAAACCATATGAACTGAACGTGAAAATGAAAAAGGTGTGTTGTTTTGGTCTGCACTAAATACATCCAGGACAGGGTGGCAATCGATCAGTGGGCACACTCACTCACACACACGCACGCACAGCCTTATTGGGGCAATTTAGGGCCATCAATTTACCTTGGACTGTGGGAGGAAACCGGAGAACCCAGAGGAAACCCACACGGACATGGGGAGAACATGGAAACTCCAACCAGTTTGGGATTCGAACAAGGAATCCCCAGCGCTGAGAGGAAAACCAGTGCTGCACGTAAACTAAATATGTTTTTCTAATCTCCTTCACATTTTAGAAGCTACAATAATGTGAAATCTTCAGGGTGCTCCATTAGGTGGTGCGTAGCCTTAAAGAACGTAAAAAAAAAAATCTTGATATTTATGTACATTCCATGAATTAGTTTTGGTTTAGTAACCATTATTTATTAGGGATGCACCGATATGAAGCCAGTATCAGGTATTGGTCCGATACCATGCTCTCATACTCTCAGTCTTAATGCATTGGCAAAAAAAATACACTTTCATAATTTCAGTTTGTAAGGGTCCTTTGAAAAATCAAAGGTTTTGAGAGGTTTATTTCCATTTCTTCCTACCTGCTCCTGAGAAATAAGTCCAATATTTAATGTCCAAAGGGTACATGACACAAAGCTGGTAAAAAGTGCCAGTAGTTAGGATGGAGCTGGTCTGTTGTCATCCTTATACAGAGACTCTAATGCATTACATGTCTCACGGGCAATAAAGGGAATTCATTTCCAAGGAACTTTGATGATTTAAAGACCAGATGTGCTGCAGCATTCTGGATCTGTGCAGCGGTTTGAAAGATTTAAAAGGTTTGGGACGATCTTCCAGGAGGGAGTCGTAGTAGTCCCGTCTACATTTGACAAAAGACTCTAAAACCAGGTGAGAGTCCTCAGATAAAAGTAATGATAAAATCCCTTTACTGTGGTAGAGGAGGAACCTACACGTGTGGGTCACTAGTTTAGTGAGACGCTCTGGTACTGGGACCCTGTACTGTGTGGAATCAGGGAAGTAAGTCTAACAAAGACAGATTTGTTTTGGTCCAGTGCAATACATGTTTTACATACGGTCAACAGTATATTGGAAAAACATACGGTTTACATTCAGATTATATACTTGACACTAGAGACTTGAGAAGAGAACATTTACATTGGTCATTTAGCAGACGCTTTTATCCAAAGCGACTTACAGGTATCCCAACTTAATGGTTGGGATCAAAACACAGGGTTGATACAGGACCCTGGAGCAATGAGGGTGAAGGGTCTTGCTTAAGGACCCACATTGGTAACTTCAGTGGACCTGGGATTTGAACCCACAACCCATGGATTGCTAGCCCAACACACTAACCCTACAACGTAAAGTCCATGATTATAATGATTCCACTTTAACTGGAGGAAATTTAGATGTCACCATGTGCCAAGGATCCTTAATGGAACCAGTTAAAATGATTAGGTGGGAATGGAGAATAAGGCGCAGACATTCTGGTTTTGCTGCAGTTATGATCCAACACTCAGAGTTAAACCATGACATCACTCATATTAATTCAGAATTCCACACCCAAGCTCTGCTTAAGAAACACAACTGACGTTCAACAGTAAAAGACCTTCTGAGGGTGAGGTAGCTCAGTGGTTTGGGTGTTGGGCTAGCAATCCAAAGGTTGTGGGTTCAAATCCCAGGACCACTGAA
>JAOUQT010340132.1:0-23622 GCA_025769995.1 Xyliphius kryptos | reverse complement strand
TTTTCTTTTTCTGTTGCTTATTATTTTATTCATTCATCATCTTCCGCTTAATCCTGTACTAGAGTCTTGGTCGGGGGAGAACGTCTCGGGCGCTGGCCAGGGCACCAACCTATCAGTGGGCACACACATATACTATATAGGGGCAATTTAGTAGCATTTAGTTTACCCTGGAACCATGTTATTTGGACTGTGGGAGGACACCGGAGAACACAGGGAGAACATGGAAACTCCATCCAGATCGGGATTCGAACCAGGAACCCCCAGCACTGAGAAGTGAACGTGCTAACCACTAACCCACCATTATTAAGGCCCTCAGTAAAAATAAAGTTGATATAAATTTTCCAGGTATAACTAAACATGTTGACAATGCTTGCCAAAAAGTATTTATCACTTTTCCAGAAAATTCCAGTACAATTCTAATTCCAATTCTTCAGCAAAATATTTGACATTGTAATAGGTTCTTCGTGTTATAAAAGGATAAGCTTCATTCATACTTTATATATGTCATTATTAGTCACTGATCTGTGTACAGATGGAATGGATAGCCTTTGGAGATTAGCTTGTCCTGGGAATGAACAGGGCGTAAGGCTGAACCATGTTTATCTAAACATATATGTACATTTTATAGTATTGTAAAAATAGGAAAGGTATGTTGGGAGTACAAAAAAGGAATGCAGGTAGATGTCCTCGTAAAGCTATATGCACACCCCTGCAGCATATTATTTCCTACTGAAAAAAAACATTGCCTATTATAAAGCAATTACTGCACTTATTTTTCATTGTAGTTAATGTGAAAAGATAAAGTGATAGCCTAAAGGGCATTCCCATGCACATAATTGCATCATTTGATTTTTTTTTTTTTATTATCAAAAGATCATTTTGGCCTCAGTAACTTTTGAGAATATAAAAAATGAATGTCTGCATTTTTACGACAGTTTATGACTCTTATTAAAGAATGATGTACTAGGCAAGCTGAAACAATAGAATGCAAACAAAACATGAAACTTTTTTGTTTCTTCTTCAATTTCATGCTTCTTTTAAATTGGTACCTGTAGCTTAAATGATATTGGGTGTTAAATATATGTACACTGCTCAAAAAAGGAAACACTAAAATAACACATCCTAGATATCAATGAATAAAATATATCAGTTGAAAATCTTTATTTAGTAGATAGTTTAACGCGTTGTTACCATCCCATGGAGGTCTGGATTTGGAAACATACTCAAAATCAAAGTGGTAAAGCTGATCCAACTTCAGTGGAAATTCCTTAAGACAAGTTCAAATGAGGCTCATTAGTGTGTGGGGCCTACACGTGGCTGTATGACCTCCCTACAACGCCTGTGCATGCCCCTGATGAGGCGACGGATGTTCTTTCCTACGGCCCCCTCCATGTCCCCTGGTGTACTGGCCTCTCTGTGACCGCCTCATGCTACCTCTATGGTGAGAGAACTGACCAAATGCAAAAGTGACCAAAACAGCAGCCAGAAAGGATGAGAACAGAGAAAAGGTGTGTGGTCACCACCTGCAGAAGCACTTCCTTATAGGGGTTGTCTTGCTAAGTGCCTCTCATTTCTACCGGTTGTCTGTTCCATTTGCACAACACACATTGAAATTGATTCACAATCAGTGTTGCTTCCTAACTGGACAGTTTGAATTCACAGTAGTGTGGTTGACCCTGAGTTACATTGTGTTAAGTTTATATTATATGACATTTTTTGGGCTCAAGTATAAGTAATTTTCAACTTCAAGTCATTTTTTATATTGCGCTATTTACAGCAGTTCATGGTCATATAGCTTTTACAATGTTATGAAACCCCCCAAGAGCAAGCCAAAGTGACATTGGCAAGAAAAAACTCCTTGTTATAGTGCTTTTTCTGAAAGAGAGTGCACTGTCCTTAAAGAGGACCAAGGCTCAGTGGTGGACTCATTGTCTTTGAGCGGCTGGGCAGGATCACCAGTGTGGCGGACACAGACGTACATATTATTCAAAGATCAGGTGTCCGTATTCAACAGTTGGAAAACTTCTTTAAACTATATTAGTCTAGTGAGGTCATCCTGCAGGACTGCAATGCTATATTATGTATATATGAAGTACAGTATATGCAGAGTTTTATTAATGTTTAATGTGGAAAGCTGTGAAGACTATGGCATCACTTTCAGCTTATGCTTCTTGAAGTGTTACTTGGTGGATACTGGACACTGCTGTAGAAGCATCCATTTTACATCTCCTTCATTTTGTCTTCATTAGTCTGTAGGACTTGTTTTCTAATATGCTTCAGCCATCTTTTAATGTTTTTAATGTAACCTGTTAAATTTTGCTATGAGAAGAAAAAAGGTGCCGCCAAAACCACTGTATTACTCATTCAGTCAGGAGTAAGGAGCAGTGAGCCAGTAAAGATTAAAGTCTACAAAATGTTCCAGTTGGTCTTTTGTAGACAAATTAGCTTTAAATTTCTAGAAATCAAATATGACGGGTCATTATAAAGATTAATATGACATCCATGAAGGACAGCATTGTGGCTTAGTGGTTTGCACGTTTGCTGGGGATTCCCGGTTCGAATTCCAATCTGGATAGAGTTTCCATGTTTTTCCTCTTTCTGTGTGGGTTTTCTCAGAGTTCTCCGGTTTCCTCCCACAGTCCAAAAACATGGATCTGAGGTAAATTTGGTGTTCTAAAATTGCCCCTATGGTCTGTGTGTGTGGCTTTGTGAGTAATTGTGTACCCAGAGATGGATTGGCACCCTGTCCTGGGTGTAATTGCGCAGGGCCCGAGACGTTCTCCCCATGATAGTTATAGGGAACCTCACTGCGACCCTAGTACAAGATTAAGCGGAATATATAAAATGAATGAATGACATCCATGAGAGCTTGAAGAAATTTGCGAAACAAAAAAACATAAAAATCAGTAACATTTTTGGGTTTATAAAAGATATTACAATGTATCACTCTTATTAGAAGTATTAGAATGTACTATTTATAATTTCATAAACAGAAAATGTATTCTCGTTTCACAAAGCCACACTCAGTCTTATCTCGCTAAATTTTCCAGGACTCGCTTGCCACAAAATAAAATTAATAGACAGACATTCTTTTTTCTCTGTCCTCCTGCCCTAATTCCTCCCTGCATCCATCTCAGTATTTATTAATTTACCATGGACCTGTTTATAATTTACTTTGAAGTGACTGAGGAGAGCAGTGGGACCATGAGCCATAGCATTTATGCTTGGTTATGTCTCACAGTGTTGGCATTATGCTGATTGTGTTCTCTCTGGACTTGCCACTAGCTTTGATGTAGCTTTAAGATTGTATAGTGAAAAATAAGAAAAGCATTTATACAGTAAACCTAAAGTTGATGACAGATTGTTGCTACACAAAAATCTATTAAAATCAGTTGAATCAGGTTTGTTATAAAATTCACCCTCTCACTGTTTTATCACTGATCTGATTTTTAAAGTCTGTATGTCTCTAAATGAAAAATTCTGTTCAGCGAAGAAATATACAACCAATAGGTTTTTACTAAAATACATAATCTATAAATATGCATTAATATGTATAAATACATGTATATAAATAATGAAATTTATTTTTTTTGAGATTTTAAGATGTTTTGAATGAATTGCTTGTTTTTTTTAACTTGGAAAGCTCAATGCTGAATTTTAAGCAAATTGGTGGTCTCCAAATGTGGTCAGGCCCATCAGAACCAAACGTGTGTGTTTGTGTGTGTCCTTTTTTGTAGGCAGTATTCTGTGTGATTCAATGTTCCTCACCATATGTGGTTTAAGCAGCAACACCAGTAATTGCTGGTCAAGAGTGGTTAACGTGCACAGGGGAAATTTGATGTAAAAGTTTTGTTTGGTGTTTTTTCTCTCTCTTTAATTTGGAGAGAAAACAAAATTCCTTTTCCCACAAAAAAAAATACCAAGGAGTGACCTATTATGTGTAAATTTACACCATTTGCAGAAAATTTCATAACCAGCCCGGACCGAGAAGGCACTAGTTAATATACAGTATACAACACAATCACACTTACCCAGCAAAAAAATCTTTATGGCTTAACCTTGATTACAAATCAGAAGCAGGTAGACAAGCAACCATAATGTATTGTAGCTATCAGCAAATCAGTAAAGAAAAACTCCATGGTTCAATTGTTTCAGTAAATCTTTTTTGTTTTATTTATTAGTTCAAAGATGGTCCAACAGCTTATTTTGGTTAAAGTGTATTGATATTACATGTTGACCTGGCACATATCTTTATACCTGATGGCTTGCTGTGGTTAATGAATTTATCACTGTGCATTGTGGGTGTTAGTCTTGATCTGATTAGCATTTTGTGGTAATAAATACCTAGATTATAGAAGAATAGACTGTACAAATAATAAATCATTATGAATTTACAAAGAAAGTTTGTTAATAATTTTAATGTAATAATTTCACTGCAATCTTACAGATAATATCTTTAATATAATTTTATACATCGGTTATGTCATCACGGGTGGCACGTTGGCTTAGTGGTTACCACATTCTCCTCTTAGCGCTGGGGATTTCCGGTACGAATCCCAATCTGGGTGGAGTTTCCATGGTCTCCTTTTGTCTGTGTGGGTTTCCTTCGGCTTCCTCCCACATTCCAAAAAAATGGATTCAAGGTAAATTGAATGCTCTAAATTGCGCCATATAGTGTCTGTTTGTGGGTGTGACTGTGTGAATGAGTGTGTGCCCAGCGATGGATTGGCGCCCTGTCCTGTCCTGCTCAGCACGAGAGACGTTCTTTCCTTGGTGGGCATGGGGAACCCCACCAGGACCCTAGTACAGGATTAAGCGGAAGATAATGATTGAATGAATTAATTAATCGTATCCCAAAAACACTTTTTTTTTACAGATCATGTGAAAACATATCACTGTTGAGAAAATCTTTCTGTAGCTTTCTCTATTCATATTTTCTAATGAATTGTGTACTCTTATGAAGGAAAAATAGAGTTTAAAAGGCCACTATCTATATATTTTTTGTAGCAATATCCTTGCTTATTTGCACTGTGCTTAAAATGCTATAGTATTTAATTTCACAATTCTACCTTCTAAGCTCATAATTCGGATATTCTTTCTCTTGTTTTCTTACAGTTGTGGTATTGTATGTACAAGGCATCGGTACAAAAGAATGGAGAGAGGTGAGTCTCTCATTTGGGTGTACAACCTTATATTAAATTACTAAAGTAATATGTTCTCATGCTTACACTTATACACATTGGAGTTAAACTTGTGCCAGTCAAAGGCTTGTGAAGCATGCAGTATGGCAATGCCTGTCTGTAAACATTTAATCACTTATCAAGAACTCAACCTTGTTACAGAGTAGTTTAAATACTACTGATCAGTTATAATGAAACTTGGTAAGTCTATGTCTAGTCTGTTTTGTGATGTGACGAGAATTAACAGTAATCATTTTATTATAACAACAATCCACATTGGCTTGGAAATGCTTTGAATGAAATAGAATTCTTCACATTGCTGCCAGTCTCCTCCTACACTGTTCAGTTGGCAACATAGAATAGAGCCGAGACTGCCCCATATGTTTAAGCTCTGTGTTTTCCCTTAGTCTTCAAACCATCAGGGTATAACATGCAACTGTGTGCCTGTGTGTTATGAAATATTTTTTTTGTGTGTGTGCATGAGTGCAATTAAAGATGTATGCCTCATATATTCTCATTTGCAAACTGATTGTATTTACAGACATGACAAATAATTTAGAGTAATTAATAGAAAAATGAATAAATGATTAAATAAACATGGATGAATAATATGTGATCATATAATCCACATTTTAGTCTCAATCCAATGATTTTTCATAATCTGAAATGTAATTACGTACATGACAACTTGTACCATGCTTTTA
Organism: Xyliphius kryptos; assembly: GCA_025769995.1. Taxonomy (NCBI): domain Eukaryota; kingdom Metazoa; phylum Chordata; class Actinopteri; order Siluriformes; family Aspredinidae; genus Xyliphius; species Xyliphius kryptos. Next base: position 17,738 of record JAOUQT010340132.1, on the reverse strand, counting down.
GAATTTTTAGAATGAAAATAGCCATAAAAACATCACAAATCTACATCCATCTGTCAAAGTGGGCACTATATTTTCTGATGTGTCAAACTTAGCTCTGGTGTTGGTTTTTAAAATGCTTTAAGTTGGTCTGAACTTGGCACACAGATCTATTTAAATGTCTGAGTAACATTTAGTGAAATGTAGGTTTTTGTGTTTATTATACTTAGATCTGGTTAAAAGTAGTGAGTGGTACTAAATCTAAGAGTTAGCTAGCTGATGTTTAATTCTCAAACCCTTCACCTCACTGTTAGACTGTAAGACTTTCTTTGAAACTATGTACATTCATAAAACATGAACTGAATTTTTTGGTAAACTGGCACTACTGTCTGAGCCTGACAGTAAAAAAAACACATTTAGTTAATTTAAAATTGTAATGACATAAACATTGGCCACCAACATCAACAAATGCCATATATGTTGATAATGGAGCCACAAGACTGCTACTGACCAATACCAACAGATTGTTACAGAAAACTGGTTATTGTACCTACTCTACACATCGAGTCAGACTTGTATATATAATGAGTTTTAAACCTTTTACACTGACTTGTTCATTTCGCATAAATTAAAAGCTTGTCTTTATTAACATTAACTCTTATGAGTAAAAGGATTGCAGTTAGTTTTATTTCCCAACAGTTTTTTTTAAGGCAGCTGCAATAATTGGAAGCCTGCTAATGGTTCTCATGGGGTGTTGAAGTGTTGGTGTTGGCAGACAAGAAAAGAGTATGATATAGGGTTTATGGTAAAAAAAAAAAAAAAAAAAAAAATCGAAAAAAATCTTTAATTAAATGAATCAATATTAGAAAGCACCTAAAATCTTTAGCAAATTAAGTATAAAGTTTTCTTCAAAGCCCATGTTATTTGATGCTACAGTCTATAACATAAACAGTAAGTATTTTATTTGTGTCAAAATTCTTCCTACGTTTTATTTTTGATTCTTTGTGATGCTTTGTGGTAAAAATAAAAGCAAATAATTGTTTACTGTTTACAAGATAATTTACGAAATGTATACTGTAATTATTAGCTTGCTATATACTTACTTTGAAAAGAAGGATATCAAAAATAGACATTAAGTAAATATTTACAACACTTTTAAAATAGGTGTAAAAAAACCTGAAAGCTTGAGTGAAGGGTTTCCCACATTGCAGCTGCCTCTGTAGAGCAGAGCTTAAGATTGTCAGACAGCAAGTCTGAAAGCGCAGCTCTGAAGCAGTGGAGGGTTTAGTGGTTCTCAGGTGCTCCAGACAATCAATAGCTCATCACTGTTTTTTAAGAAGGAAGAAGCCCAGTGGCTAATGGGAATAAGCGTTTGGAGCTCAAAGTTACCATAGTTACATGATGTAGACTTTTTATTTATCTGTAGGAAAACGACTTTCAACAATGAAATCAACAAAGTTCAGAATTTTACTTTAACAGTTTGTTTAAAATGTAAATCATTTCTTATTTCCCTTTTCAGTATGGAAGAACAGAAGTTATTGACAACACACTTAATCCAGACTTTGTGAGGAAGTTTGTTCTTGATTTCTTTTTTGAGGAGAAACAAAATCTTCGCTTTGATGTGTAAGTAAAAAATAGAAAAGTTTCTTTAAATAAAAAGGTTTTAATAATGCAATAAATATGCAATTTAACTTATTGATTTTATTTACAAAGGAATGAAGATAGGATTTTCTGTGTTTTCATTGATATTTGTTACACTATTTTAGAAATCAATACCTAAAACACATTCACACAACAACTTAAACAGAGGCATATTTACCATTTGTGTTCTGTTGTATAGCAGTAGATAGATAAACAGTTTTCATTGTTACCAGATTAGTGACACATGTAATTCTATATATTATATATAAACATGCTACATATTTCACAACCCTACTGGTAAAAAGATCATGTTATTGTTTGTCTGCTTGAGCCTGATTTATTGCATTTGTGTTAAAGATATTGTCTAACTAGCTACTTGTGTTTGTAAAAATTTCTCAAAGGTTTTTGTAGTTGTGGCAACCGAGATCATAGTAATTGTGGAACCTATTCTGTCAGGATCTTGTACTGCATTTTGCCAAAGATCGCATTTGCCTTGCTATCTTCCTGGGTAAAGGACTATACCCGGCCGCTTATCATCTAATGAGGTTTCTGTGTTAAGAGACAATAATATGCTAGTCATCACCTTATGTGTTCAGGTATTAGACTATACTTTGTTAAAAGACTTCTATGCCGGTCATTGCCTCACGAGGTGCTTGGAAACAGACTATATCCTCGGTCTACACTTTGGTTTAGTTACTATGTTTAGTTATTTTTGCCTTGTTTATCGGTTTCTTGCCCTACCTCATTCCATGGTTTTCATTGTGATTAAGTCTCCAGACCTTCCTTATTTGGTGTGCACTCTATTTAAGGTCTGCCCACTCTCTCCTGACCGAGGGATTGTTTCTATTCGTGTGGTTTGCTATTGCCTCTGTGTATGACATTATTTTTGTTTATTTCTTTTTTTTATCTAATAAATCAAGACTTTTTAAACCATTGCTTAGGCTGACCTTTTGGCTCTTCTGGAAGGTGGTACTGTAACATATTTTAGTAAGGATTTATGTAGTTGTGGTAACAGTTTTTTAAGGGATTATAGTAATTGTGGCAACCCCTGTTCATGAAAGACTATAGTAGTTGTGGCAACCATTGTTTGAGTGATTAATCTTGTGGAAATTTCTTTTACAATGTGGTAATCACTCAACTATAACATGATGAGTAAGGATTATCAAAAGTCATACTTAATTTTAAAAGGCTAACTTTGAAATAGTTTTAGCCTTCACACTCTTCTTCCTCTTTCTTTCTGTCAGTTTCTGTTTCACTGGGCACCCTCAGGAGGTGATCGATGTCCTCAGTGGGGGACTGGAGAAGTGCTCAGGGTAGATCAGCTGGAACAGGCAACAAACCCATGCTCAGATCATTCACATGGATCGGGACTTGATTGTTTCCTAAATTAACACAAACGCCATCTGTCTGTATCTATGGACACAGCATCACCCTTCTCTTTTGTTATTTTATTCTCAATATTCTTACAAACAGACCTGTCGCTATTCTAGTCTCTTATTCAAGCTGGCCTATAAATTTAATTTTAATTCCATGGTAATTTGCTTCACCTTGTTGGTATCTTAGCTGTCTAACATATCCGTGTCTACTTTAAAAAAGGACATACAAATTAAGAATTCTATACCTGTAAGAGTAATCGACAGAGAAGGTAAGCATTTCACAATGTTGGTTTAAGATGAGGGAATTATAATACGGTATAAATTAAACAATCACCTCTCTTTTTGGTCCACAATGTTGTTGCCCCCTCCCCTCCCCCTCAAACATACAAACACACAGAAGCTACAACACATCCACCTAAATATCATGGGTAACACCATGGGTTGTGGGTAAATGTAAATTACCAGTTATTAAACTTCACCCCAGGCAAAATATGGCCTTGATAACCAAGCATAGAATGTTCTCATTGTCCCTTTAAGACTATTTTCTTAAGGTGGCAAGGTTTTTGATCAGAATCTTTGCTTAATCTGTTCCAGCCTTGAAGTGCCAGCCTTGAAGGTACTAACTGGTTCTCTGTCCTATCTTCACACCATCAGCGAGTTGCATGTGTTGTCCCAGGTTTTATTTAAAGTCCTCATCTCTGGGATAAAGAAATTGGTAAGCATGTTGTATAAACATGCTCAGTTTCTAAACCAATATGGCAAACTGTTCTTATTTAACTTTGCCTTAACACCCCTTTCACTGTCAAGTCATCTATGCTCAGTTTATCAAATTTTGAGCTGGAATTTTAAGACTTTAATGCCAAACTAACCTGTGCGTTTGTTTTCTTAATATTAAATGGCAAGCCTCTGCGCTGAGCTCTGCATTGCCACTGAAGTGTTGCAGTTTTAGTGGCACTTATGTGCTATGTTGTTCGTAGGTAGCAACTTGGTATTTTTTTTCCTCCAAAGACAGAGAGTTGAGTTTTACCAAAATGTTTCATTTTGGTTTCATCTGACCACATTAGACATTCTCCCAATCCTCTTCTGGATCATCCATATGCTCTCTGGCAAAGGTCAACCGGGCCTGGACATGTACTGGCTTAAGCAGGGGACACATTAGATCTATAGACAATTTTTCCCCCTTTTTTTCTATTCCATTCTTACATTTCTGTTATGCATGTTTAATAGATGCAGTTTTAATATTTAATTTACAGTTTGTTTTATACTTTAATATATTTGGCATCCATGTACGATTCATATGTGAACCACTGAAATTGAAGAGGTAGACTAAAATCACATTTTGGCTGGTGGCTACTGCTGAGTCATTGTGTTTGGTGAGCCCCCATGGCGTAGTGTTGAAGCTAAGATAATCCCCAGTGAAAATCATTAAGAGGCTGAATTATTGATACTGGGTACCCAAGGGGTCATAAAGTAAAGCTCATGTGTTTTTATAAACATATATCACAAAAAAAAACACTTGCTCATCAACCTGTTCTGTTAATGCTTTGTCTAATGGTGGTTATATGCCATATGATCTAGAATTGGACATTTATCAATTAATCTGTTTTTTTTTTTTTTCAATTTTTTTTACATGCATTGCCTTTTGTCTGACAAATTCGGGTGGTGATATTTAGTGTAGACAACTTTAATAGTGTGGCACTCACTCTTTCCGTGTCCTGCATTTCAAATGGGTTTCTATGACAATAGACAATATAAAGTATAAAAAAGCCATGTGAACAAAATGATTCTTTTTTCTTTTATAAAAACCTAAATTTTAAATTGATTAAATTAATCAATCAATGGAAACGTTAAACAAAATGAATAAATAGATGTGCAGGCCAAATATGTGGAAGGTCAAGATTCTTGTAGTTAATATATCATCATAATATTTGAAGAGTGGTAATACTTTCTATGAATCCAGTATTCATAATTCATAAATAACACATTCATAAAACTCACTTATTAAGTGTTATAAGAATGTGAAATAAGGCTTTATAATTCATTGTGATATGATGCATTGTTAAATGTGTATTTTAAGTGTCAATAAACTTATTGTAGTGATCAGTGTCAGAAAGCTTTGTGTTAAAATTAATTTCCCTTTGAAAAATGACATTATAAATGCTCGTAGCTGCTAATGAAAGCTCCTCTTACAGGCATAAGGTAAAGTTTTGTAATTTATTACCTTATTAAGGAGACTGCATTAATATTAGTAAATAATGACTTTAAAATAATGTTTTTTTCAGACCTTATCTTCATCTTGTATTATTGTCAAAAGTATCCAAAGTTTTTAAAATATACTGCTCAAAAAAATAAAGGGAACACTAAAAGAACACATCCTAGATCTTAATGAATAAAATATTTATTTAAAAGATATATTCAGTTGAAAATCTATATTTAGTAGATAGTGGAATGCATTGAGAACAAAATAACATAAAAACTATCAAAATGTAAATCAAAATTATTATCTCATGGAGGTCTGGAAGTTACATTGTGTTGTTTTAAGCGTTCCCTTTATTTTTTTGAGCAGTGTATAATGATATAATGCTCAAGTATGTCTTATGTCAATTCTTATAAAGCCTTAAGTTATATTGTTATAACATTATAACTGTGATAAGTAGCAATGTACATTAAGTAAAACTGATTCTTATAATAATAAGATAAAACAAAGGACGGCATAAACATCACTTCAAGGACAGAGCACAAGCAATATTTATACAAATTTACCTCAATCAACATGAAATTCCTGAGAAATAATTAAGAAGGTGTTTGTTTAAGGCATATATTAATAAGGTTTGAGTCAGAAACCAATTCATAGGATGGTTACATTTACAGGGTTATTATGCCATGTAGATATTTCTCGGCTTAATTTACTCTGGACCCCATCTGGGGTGATCACCCCAATTTTCCCTCCACAGATGCTGTTTCACAATTATCTTTAATTTGGAATTCTAACAGGCAGATAACATTGTGAATCCTCAGGAATTTTCAGAAATAGTCTGTGTTGTTTAAAAGATCCTGGCAATTCATAAAAAGCCTAGAATTATTATATGGTGATTATATCTGAGATGACCTTAAATCATTATCCATTTCTGTTTGGTAGAACATTCTTTTTATATAATATGATGTTATTTACCCATTTTGTGAGAAATTGCTTTTAAACTAGTTGATTGGATGGGTCTGTTCTGCAAAACGAAATGAGAACCTGATTTATTCAATCCCTTTTAGCAAACATTTACATTCACGAGATTTAGCGATGTGAAAAAAAATATCAGCACATAGCCTTGAATGTTAATATTCAGGGATTTTTACCTGAACACCCGAAAGAGAGGAGATTAATATGTGGTATTTACTAATGTTATTCTTAGCATTCTCATCTGCCTGTGTAAGCCAGTACAGGCGTAATACAGGTATGCCATTACCAGTCATTTGATTGCAATTAAAATGCACAGTTTGCATGCTGAGATTTGCATAGATTAGCAAGCAGTCCTACAGTGAAGACATGATAAATAAAGAAAATGTGCCTCAAATGCTTTTTTTTAATCTTTAAAGTGTTTAAACACATTTATCTTTAAACAAATTTAATGGTAGTTTCATTATGTACACCTCACTTTTCTACATGTACTGTCTATTTTATCAGTTTTGCTTAGTATATAGATTGTAGTTCTTGAATTTAAACTGTTGTGGATGCTATGTTATGTGCTGGTCAAATAGATTGCTATTTTTGTTAAGCATCAACAAAGTAGTTCAATCATCTTTTGTTTCTGTTCAGTCTTGATTTACATTCATTTTCAAATGCAGATATGATTTGAAACTAAATCTAACTTCTGATTTATTATTGCTGAATTTAATTTGACATTTATTATATGATGGCTAAAATAATCCAGCCATTTGCTTGTTTCTGATTTTTGAATTAGATAAATTCAGAGTTTGTGATTATGATTAGCAAAAAATGTTGGTCAGAGTTTACGATGGATTAGTTCTATTGACCTGGTGTCTAAAGGTCAATGTTATTTTAACCTGGCTTCAGGATATAAAAGTATAACCTTGCTAAAGACAAATTGAATACTGTGGCTAGCTAATGAAGAGATTTGAATGGACTGACGAAAACTGATGCCTCAATTATGTAAATGTATGGATTCTAGAAGCACTGCTCTAAACTCATTGCAACTTAATAATGAAGCTTCTTGGTAGACTAAGTAAGAATGTGTTTCAGTAATTCAGTCCAGATTAAACAAAGTATGTTTTCCAGTCAGCACTAAAAAGTATGCCCCAGCGATTCTATATTGTAAATACGATCATATTCTTTACAATACATCAACCCTATTTACATATTTTTTTAAAGATGATATACAGTGGAGAATTATTTGCTGATGTAAGTTTGCCCACTAAGATATGAACAGTCTTATGACTTTAAAAGTAGGTTTATTTTAAAAATCACATTGTATAAATTATGTAAATTTATTTGCATTTTACAGAGAATATTTAATTCACTACCAACCATTCAGAGTACTCAAAAAGAAGCACAGACCTTAGACTCCAGACTTTAGTCCCATAGAAAACTTATGGAGGGAGATATTACTTATCTTAATAATCTCCAAAGAGCAGTGGACCAAAAGTCCTCCTGCTGTGCGGCAACCTTATCAGCAATTACAAAAAGTGTCTGCCTACTGTGTTTGTTTTATTCGCTAGAGGGGCCAAATACTTATTTGTCTCTACAAAATGCAAATTAATATATATAATTTATACAAGGTGATATTTTGCATTTTCTTTATTTTAAAAAAAATGTTTTTTTAAATAAAGTTTTTTAAAATAAAGTTAGTTTTTTTATATTGCGGATTTATATGAATGTGAAGTGGTAAGAGGTGTGGGTTATTGTGACTAATGCCACAGCTAGACAAGTGGCTCAGCCAATCAGATTTAAGGATCGGAAGTACCCGTTTTTATAAGGCTTTATAACACAAAATTACATAAGGTGATTGGACAATGAAAATTAAACACCTGTCATTTTAGTGTGGGAGGTTTCATGGCTAAATTGGAGCAGCCTGGTAGCCAATCTTCATTAATTGCACATTGCACCAGTAAGAGCAGAGTGTACAGGTTTAATTAGCAGGGTATGAGCACAGTTTTGCTCAAAACCTTGCAAAGCACACAACATTACGGGTGTAGGGAGTTAAAAAGATTGGTTTGATGAAAATGAATGTGAAGTTGAACATCTCTCATGGCCTGCACAGTCACCAGATATAAATAATATTGTGCCACTTTGGGGTGTTTTGGAGGAGCGAGTCAGGAAACGTTTTCCTTCACCAGCATCACATAATGACCTGGCCACTATCCTACAAGAATAATGGCTTAAAATCCCTCTGACCACTGTGCAGGACTCGTATATGTCATTGCCAAGACGAAATGACACTGTATTGGCCACAAAAAAGGCTCTACACCATACTAATAAATTATTGTGGATACACATATACACACACATCATCGTTTAGGATCAGTTGCAAATTTCCCTATTTTTAAGAGAAAAACACAAGATCATGAAATTCACAAACAATAGTCCATTTTACAATTAATTTAAGTGTATCAGACGATTTTTAAAGAATAAAAATTTTTGTATTGAAGCCTATTTTTGTTTGGAGGCTTATTTTGCATTTAATCCTATCAGCAATTCTCAGTCATCTCACAATCTCTTGGTATGGTTTCCAATCCAATTTAAGAATGTTATTGGGATAATTGGTTGTTAGGACAACCTTGCTCAATTGTGATGCGCAGCTGAAAAACATTACACTAATTAGTGAGCATAAAAGGGAGCTCTAGGTTAGAGAAAGACACCCCACAGGCTGTCAACTGACAGCTGCACTAAATGCAACCTATCAAACACCAGTGTCAGCATCAAGCGGCAACTTCGGGAAGCTGGATTTCATGGCAAAATTGCCAAGAAAAAGCCATACATCACACTAGCCCATTGCACTTTTCTTTTTATTGGCCAGTGTGAGGTATGGCATTTTCTTGGCAATTCTGCCATGAAATCCAGCTTCCTGAAGTCACCTCTTGACTTTCACTAAAACTAAAAAGATATTTATATTCTTGCACAGCTGTGCATCAGGGCCTTCCACTCCTTTTTCTGTCCGTGTTAAAACCAGTGGGTCACACTTCAAAAGAAGTAGTTAACAGCTAGGAAAGATATTTTCAGTTTCTTAGCAATATCTCGCATTAAGTAGCCTTCCTTCCTTAACACAGCAATGTCAATCCACCTTTTGCAGTATTATAGTTTATCAGTTTTACGTTTGTCGTTAAGGAACCAGTCTAACAACCTGATTGTCCCTGATTCGATAATCAATCCCACCAAGTACTGTGGGTGAAGTGCCCTTGAGCAAGGCACCTAACCCCAATTGCTGCCCAGACACCATATAAAAGGCTGCCCACTGCTCCAGGCACGTGTGCTCACTTTACTCAGTATGTTTATGTGTGTGTTTCACTGCAAGGATGAGCTAAGTGGTGAAGGACAATGGCTAAGGAGGTTCAATGTGTTACTAAAGAAGTGTCCTTAATAAAGTGACCATTCAGTTATTCTGTATGCAAAAATGTATGAACATAATTTTTTTTTTTTTAAAGCAGGGTTTCTTCTGTTTTACTTTTCATATAAAAGATTGCCGACACAAAAGAGACACAAGACATGCAGTTTAACCTCTTCACCAGCAGATGCTGCCAGACATTCCTACTGTACTAAGCTGCTGGTAAAATGGGAAAATCAAATAAACACAAAATCCTATAATAAAAAACTTGAGCATGGTAAAACACCTTAATGTTTTTTAAATAGCTTTATGTTGCAAGATTAAAAAGGTCTGATTCGCATGCTTTTGTGAAAAAAAATGTTTAATTTGAAAAACATACTTGATGGGTAATTGATAATAAATTGAGTAAAGACACAGTTAGCTTTGCTTTAAATCAAAAACTTACCAGAGCCAGGCACAGTACTGTTTATACTGTAGCTCTACCGGATTCTCTTTTCCCTGCCTCTGAAGCATCTCTAACTCAGCCTTACGTCCCTTAAAGACAATCACAATTGAGACAAATCCTGCTGAGCTTCATTAATTTATTACATAATGCAACAAAACATTACCCCATTAAGCTCTTTTAAAGGCTGTTAATGTCAATTAATAAAACCCAGCAATTCACATTTATATACTTGATAAATCTGTTCAGCAACGCAGTGTGAGCTCAATTTAAGCAACTGTTAAGCTTTTTCCTTGAGTAATGGTCAGCACTAGGTATAAGACGATTACATATTTCTATAGTACAATCACTGTTTAAGAAAGAATTACAATGATGACCATTATTATGAAAAATTTGTCTTTACACTAAACACAAATATAGGACACTGATTTCTGGAACTTTTTTTAAAAACATAAAAAAACATTTTGTGATTAAAAAAGACAACATAGGGTTTTTGCTGACTATTTAAACAAAATATTAAATTATTTTGTGATAAAGTAAAAAAAAAAAAATCAGTTTCTTAAAGTACATATTGGCATATCAATTTAAAAGCAAAGTAAGTTTTTCCTGTACGAACAAAGTAAACAAGTATGCTGCTAGTGTAAGTTTTTCCCCCGGCTACTGGCATAATATATATTTTTATTATAAAATGTCGTCAAGGCGATAGTGAGACACTCTTTTGTTTAAATAATTAACATTTTAATTTGTGTTCAATCGCAAAAACAAGTAATTCTTTTGGCCGTCACGGTGGCTTAGTGGTTAGCACGTTCGCCTCTCGGCAATGGGGATCCAGGGTTGAAAATTCCATGTGGGTTTCCAAGTTCTCCCCATGTCAGGTTTTTTTTCCAGGTTTTCCTGGCTTCCTCCCACAGTCCAAAAACATGTATTCAAGGTAAATTGGCTGCTGTAAATTGCCCCATATAGTCTGTGTGTGCTTGGGTCAGTGTGTGCGCAGCAATAAGAAATGTTGACCATGCTTGGGTGGGCATGGTTAACCCACTAATAGAGGATTAAGCAGAAGCAGATGAACACTATAGCATGCTTCATGTGTAGGCAGTGTTTAGAAGAACAATACTAGTATGAATTTAATATTGCACAATTTTTTATTTTCTACTCTCTACAAACTGAGTAAAAATCAGTGTTACATGGATTAAAAGATAGAGGACATCTGGATTTGCTGAAAACCAGGAAATGATGCTGAACACACACACCTGTAAAACAGCATGATATGCTCGGTTCATAAAGCCACGCCATGCCTGTGGCAGTAGGAGGGAATGATGCCAGTCTGAAGGTTGGATGTTTACCTTAAAAAAATTAAAAGAAGTGCATGTTTTTTAATGCATTACTTCCAATAGTCAATAACCAAATAACATTAGTAGTAAAGAAAAAGATTTGGCATAATTTGTAAGTTTTGAATTTCTTTTTTGCTAATTCCAATCCCGCTAACCTAAAAGAGTCTGATTAGTAAAAAAAAAGTGTTTATACTCTGCTCAATAAAAATATAGGGAACACTTAAAACAACACTATTTGACTCCAAGTCAATCCAACTTCTGTGAAATCAAACTGTCCAGTTAGGAACCAACACGTGATTGTAAATCAATTTCACTTGCTGTTCCGCAAATGAAACAGACAACATGTAGAAATGAGAGGCACTTAGCAAGACATCCCCTAATAAAAGAGTGCTTCTGCAGGTGGTGACCACAGACCGTTTCTCTGTTCTCATCCTTTCTGGCTGATGTTTTGGTCATTTTTGCATTTTGTCAGTTCTCTCACCATAGAGGTAGCATGACGAGGTGTCAACGACAGACTGTCTATCAGAACAGTGTCCAGAGCAGATACCAGAAAATGGGCCAGTACACCATGAGACATGGAGGGGCCCGTAGGAAAGAACATCTGCCACCTTTTCAGGAACATGCCCAGGTGTTGTAGGGAGGTCATGCAAGCACATGGAGGCCACACACACTACTGAGCCTCATTTTAACTTGTCTTGAATTTTCACTGAAGTTGGATCAGTCTGTTATTTGATTTTGAGTATGCTTCGAAATCCAGACCTCCATGGGATATTAATTTTGATTTAAATTTTAATTATTTTATGTTATTTTATTCTCAACACATTCCTCTATCTACTAAATAAAAATTTTCAACTGAAATATTTTATTCATTGAGATTAAGATAGGATGTGTTATTCTAGTGTTTTTTTGATCAAAGTTATATTCCAAAGTAATTTATATTAAAATCAACATGATAACAATAACATTACCAATAAATAATTTATAAAAATCATAAATAAAAAGGTATTAATGACATAAAAAAGCAAAGCACTAGGCCCCAATTCCTGTGCCATATTATTTGTTTATATAAAACTTATAATACCACGTAAATGTATGTTATTGTACCTCATGAATGAGCGTAGTTAACATCTGCTGGTAGCTTCGCCCTCGGCTGACAATAAAACGGTTAATCGGCCTTCCATCTTTGTCAGTCTGGATGGGAAGGTCGTAGCAGAGCAGCAGGCTAGCTGATAGAAACAAGTAAAAAAATATCTCTTCAATATTATGATGTTTATGACTGCTCGGGGAGTACTATTATATAAATGGGGCTGCTGAAGAGGTGCTCTTTGCCACTTGTGGTGGTGAACCTTTCTAAAGGGGGATACATATTTGCTTCCTCTGATGAAACTCTTAAATTAATGCTAATACATCATTCAATGTAATGTGTTAGAACAAAACTGGTAAACAGACATGGCTGGAAAAACACCTTTTTAATCCTGTTGTTAGGATTAAATACAAGTATACTAGTTAGTTAATATGTCAAGTATGCAGACCTGCTAGACCAGGTTTGAGACCAGGCTGCTTGTTCTTCTCATATGTTTTCAGCAAGAATGCAGGGACTCCAGCAACTGTTTTGCCTTGGTCAGAACGCAAGAGCCCCTCTCGCAGGGCTAAATGGTACACACCACGTGGCATCTGGCTCATTTCCTGTCTTATTAAGGACGTGAGGAAGCACTCAAGGGCTGTGAAACAAGAATTTGTTTATTATCAATTTAATAAAATATAATCATAAAGCAGGAAAATAATACACTAGGGAAAATACAACTTTACATTTGTTTACACATGGAGACTAAAAATCAATATGGACATGATAAAGTCATTTGAGGACTTTTTTTTTTTGACCAAATGTAAACATGTAAATAGTGGGTGGGAGAGAAAATATAGAGACAAGTAGACCTTAAACAATGAGCTTACATTTCTTCTTAAATTCATTGACTAACATAATTCACTTAAATATTAAATGATGTGCACATTATTGTCTGCTTCTTTGAAAGAAAAAACAAGCAGTGAGCTCTCTGTAGCAAGGTAAAATATGTCAATCATTCTCAACTCAATTTGCAGGTGTTATAACTAACACAATTTGCAGATCCTGCAGCTCCATCTCCAACTGAAAATGCATTATGGAACATCACAAAAGGTAAGGTTCAAGTCAGACTACTTGGGTCATTTTTCACTTTGTAACAAATTAGGATCTAAAGTTTATAAAGATCTTTAAAAACCTGATTCAACACAAGAGTAAAAAACCCTCTATAAGAAGAATTGAGAGCACATATCTTAGAAAAAAATAATGGAATTATAAAATTGCTGAAAAATGTTTTATAGTTTAACTTTTTGGCACAAACTAAATTAAAGTAAAGTAATTTAAAAGTTGTAGTTAATCACGTTTTTTAAAATCAAGAAAAAAAATTAAAATATATTTTTAATTTTCTGAAGAAACTTATGAAATCACTGTTATTTTAAGGTTCTAAAACACCTGCATTAAAATTAATTCCAATTTTTTCTTAAGAAAAAATGCTTACACCTTGGATAGTAAGCTAATCAAGCTAAAGGCAATTTAATGTAATATTATAGGATTGTTACCTCTTTTTGCCAGACAGTGTATAATTCAAATTTTATGCCCTTTAAATAATCTGAATCCCAATCAAGAAAAAAATATCTGGTGGAATTTAAAGAAAATTGTCAATGACCTGCAAAGCTGATCTACCAATAATAATAAGAAGCACCTGGAGCCAGAAAGATGATAAATACTGTTTGTCATTATTAAAGTCCATGCATTAAAGCATTTAAGTTGTTTACAAATGCCAGAGGTGGTGTTTAATACTACTGGTTCAGTGTGTATTATGTTTCCATGATATTTAACTTAAAACTTGGAGATTAGAATGTAGTAGATGCTTTTATCCAAAGCGACTTACAAAGAAGAGAGCAACACAAGTCAGTAGTATCATCAAACCTGATCATTATCCAAACCGTGTATTATTTATAGCAAATACTTGAAGAGACATATTTTAAGAAGTTTCTTAAAAATGCTGAGTGATTCAGCCCCGAGTTTGCTTTGGCTGGTTGAACACAAGCCAGGCTGCAGAGTTTTGAATTAGCTATTGAGTCCTGATTGTGGAAGCTGGTAGATCGACAAGCAAAGAAATAAAATAGTCGAGCCGGGATAGGATGAGGGCTTGGGCCAGCAGCTGAGTAGCCTGTTGGGACTGGCAACAACTACACATCTTTTTTCTTGTTTGTTAATGAAAGGAGGTTGGAATTTTGAAAAAAACAGACTGTAAATTGTTATTTAATATTCTACATAATATTATACAATTAAAGAAGCCTCTTCCAGGAGTGCTTATACCATAGCTGTGCCAGAAATGATGTACACCAAAATACACATCGGTTGGTCAATAAGAACACTGTAAAATACTCTTTTAGTATTTTGGTGATTTAAATTAACACTTACGATAATAAACAAATCAATATGTCTTTAGAAATATTGTTGTAGTTTAGTCCACTACATTATCCTTTTGGACAAAAGATGATGGCACATGATAAGGCACATGATGCTTAATACCATATCATACCTGGTAAAGCAGGTCGTTGTGTGAGACCTATCAGTTTGATATATGAAGAACCTGGAACAAAACTGTCCTCATTTTGTTCAGATTTTTCTTCTTCCTCCTGCTGATCACATGGCTGCTTTACTTCAGGTCTGGCCTGGTGAAAGAAATCAAGAAAATAGTACAATTGTTATATATAGTGCAAACAATGAGCTGTAAATCTATTGGAGCACAGTGGAAATCTGCTTACTGGCTCAGGTAGATGTAATGTGGAGTGTGAGGATTCAGGGAATTCAGATAGGGCTCTGTAGCCACTGGCTGCCACTTTAACATCCTGAAAATATAATAACGTGTTTCATATTTTAATGAAGCAATAAGGCGTGATAGGAAATATAGAGAGAAACTATACAAATTCTGATCGCTGGGTAACGTGTTTCCGGTTTCCTTTACAATGAAATACTGCCAATTAGTAGCCAAATTACAGAACACAGTTGTAAAAAAATGGGAAAATAATGTATTGTATGTCACGCGTTGATACAAATGTGAAGTGTGCATTAATGTCAAACAGCTCCCCCAAGGACTGGAACTAGTCATTTTATTATTAAGCATTGCTGATGAAGAGCTGGTCTCGTCATTGCATGACAGTTTTTATTCAAACATATGCACAAGCTTTAAATAATTTAAACAGAATGTGAATTTGTAGTACAAGTTACTAGGGCATTAAGTACATGATGGCATTAGGAACTATTAACTCATCTTGGGTTTTTTTTTGGCAATTTAAACTAATTGAATATTTGAAATTTTGAGTTTGTAATTTAAAGATGTGTAATTATAACTATAATTTACAAAAAAAAAATTAAATGTCATCATGATGGTATTTTTATTATGATCCACACAGCTGCAATGTTATCAATAATATTATACACATGCTTTTTTTGGCAACATTAGTAAAAAAAATATATATATAAAAAATGCACAAAATAAACAAGGTTTGACAAAGCAGTAACAAAACCAAGACAAACACCAACCTGACTTAAAGCATAGTTCCATAAAATGCTGACCACCTCACTTTTGAAATTCTGTAAATGACAAATGAACACAAAAAATTAGCAGTTCTAAGTGCACCAAAAAAATCACAATATGAACTGATAAAGGCACACACGTGGGAAAATAATTAAGCTTAACCTCATATTGTTCTGTTTTGACATGCAAAGAGGGGACCAGTGAGAGGAGCTCAGCAATAGCCTTTAACACCAAAGGTCTCGACTCACATCCCAGCTTAGGAAAGAGAGCCTTCCAGGTGGAGGCAATATCCACCACCTGATAAATCACAAACACAACTACTTAGAATAATTTACAATGAAGTATCAAATTGTTAAATATACACAATAAAGAAAAAACCTTTAAATGAAGTTAGTTAATTTTTTACACTTCCGACTCAAAATACATTGATAAAAATGTTCGACTGCAAAACGTGCTGTATAAATGTAAATGAAGTGCTGCATTAACTCCTACAACTGTACTGGAGATAAAACCAACAGCTAATAGCTATAGTATACTACTTTTATTAAAATTATAATTTTCTTATAATATTTCTAGGTTTAGGACCACACTTTCCAAAGTGATTTAGTAAAATAGCAATTAAAATATGTTTAAGATAATACCTTCATTGATTAACATTAAATTGTTAAATTGGTATTATTTTGTGCCATCACCATTTTCTTTTGCCATCATCACAGAAGATACATTTATTCATTAACTTCCGCTTTATCCTGTACTAGGGTCAAATTGAATTAAATGTAATAACAATTTAGTTAAACATTGTATTATACCAGAAATCAGAAAAAAAATTGAAAACCACAAAACTAAACATGTGAATCTGTGCTTCATCAGCTTTATTTAAATTATGTACAGGAAAAACTTATTTTTACTACTGGTACATCAAACAACCACTTAATCAATCTAAGATTATGAATAATTGTAATGACAACAGACAACAAATATTAAAATAAATAAACAAAAAAAGCAAGACTGTTTTTTTTAAACCTCAGCTTTGCACAGCTCCTGCAGTCCTTGTAGAGCCAGAGCCGCTGGAGTGGCTTGGTCTGTCCGAGAGCACTGATTTAGTATTTCTGCAATACCTGCCAGCATGTCACCTCCATGATTGTATGGTCTAATTGAGAGAGAAGAAAAACACACAACAGAGACAGTGTTTTAGATGCACCAACTTATACAATGCTAGTGCTTTCAAAAACTTTATTTTATACATACGTATATATATACATATATTCACACTGCTCAAAAAAATAAAGGGAACACTAAAACAACACAATGTAACTCCAAGTAAACCACACTTCTGTGAAAACAACCTGTCCAGTTAGGAAGCAACACTGATAGTGAATCAGTTTCACTTGCTGTTGTGCAAATGGAACAGACAACAGGTAGTAATTAGAGGCACTTAGCAAGACCCCCCTATAAAGGAGTGCTTCTGCAGGTGGTGACCACAGACCATTTCTCTGTTCTCATCGTTTCTAGCTGATGTTTTCATTACTTTTGCATTTTGTCAGTTCTCTTAGCATAGAGGTAGCATGAGACGGTGTCTACAAACCACAGAAGTTGCTCAGGTAGTGCATCTTATTCAGGAAGGCACATCAATGCGAGCTGTGGAAAGAAGGTTTGCTTTGTCTTTCAGCACAGTGTGCAAAGCATGGAGCAGATACCAGGAGACAGGCCAGTACACCAGGAGACATGGACGGGGCCGTAGGAGAGAACATCCGCCGCCTCATCAGGAGCATGCCCAGGCATTGTAGGGAGATTATACAGGCACGTGGAGGCCA
>JAOUQT010340126.1:0-12909 GCA_025769995.1 Xyliphius kryptos | reverse complement strand
TGCGACTAGTTTCTCCATACAGGAGGCGTCTTGAAGCGGTCATTGCCAACAAAGGCTTTTGTACAAAGTATTAAATACATTTCAGTAAGCATGTTCAATACTTTTTCCCTTTGCCATTCCACATAATTACACATAATTTAATTTCTGAACATCTATGGTTTGATTTCGTTGTATGTATGGATTACTTGGGTTGTTACCGACATCTGGTGAAAGTTTCATGTCAATATCACCTCTAGAAATATATTTACTGAGAAAAATGGTGCAGCGTTCAATACTTATTTCACCCGCTGTAAATCTCTGCAGGATCCCGAATATTAAGTATGTCAAATATCATGGCAATTGAACCAATGGTTTGTATTTGGATGGATGGATGGATCTTTTAATCTTTACACATCCTTAGAAAAGTTGTAATCTTCACTGTATCACTCAAGCCATATAACATTCTGGCCCTTTAAAGTATTGGATTTTCTCCTTTTTTTATTCCACATTGCAAAGAATGAGCCCTGTAAACAAAACACAAAATATCTCAAAAATTTTTAATTGTAATCTGATTGTTTTATTTAGTGATTAAAAGTGTAAATGCTTTTTAAATATTTGTTTCATGGTGAAGGTATAATTACATTAGCAGTAGACTGTTGGCCACGATAACATGTCAACAATGACAAGAGCTAACATTTATACAAAGTTACTTTTTATTTAATTCGAGATTATGTCAAATTGCTGGGGTTTACCGATGGAAATGTAATCTCTGGTCTTGTTCATCTGGCTATTTTAAGTTAAGCAAACCAATACTACTGAATAGCACATGCGTTCAGTCTACCTCGTTTTTGAATACTTGAATAGAATTGCATGTTTCTGTTAGACACTCACTGTGTAGTGTGATTTGCAAGAGTAAAAGTGAGAGTAGAGAAGGATTAGAAGTGAGGGATTGCTTTGCCAGCAGGGTGGTATGAGGTGAAAATGAGGGAAGGAGAATTTCATTTGCATACCCAGCATGCCATCCGGCCTTTTCTGAAGAACTGTGCACCGCCACCGCCAAGCTTGGCATGTGCCTGCTAATTCTACTGGGCTAAGTTTATGAGTCAGGTGGGGGGTGGCCTAGGTACGCTTTGTAATGGGAATTCACAGGCAAGCAAGTGCCGTCGGAAACCATTTCCATGTTTGCTCTGTGGTACAGGTGCTGTGTAAAAAGAGATTGCAGTCCTTGACACAGCATGTACCCCGAGGAATTAGCTCAAATCATAAGGTAGCAGAAACGGCCAAGCTGCAGAGTGAGGGCTTGTAAGGTAATTTTCGGCAAGCAAACAAGGGATCACATTATCCACCTGCACCTGAAATGCCCAATTCTCTCCTTGTTCCTCATTCGCTCCCTCCCTCATCCATCCTCTATTTCACATTGTCCGCGTCTCGGGCTTCATTAGAGCACAACATCTTTTCCAGTGACTGCACTTGCACGGACATGAGTGTCGGTCAGGGTCAAGTCAAGGGCATGCAGCCTAGATTGGAATCATTTGTCACATGGCTTGCAGCAGAGCAGAATTTGGTACAGTCTATTTGATCGGTTTCGTCTGTCTGCTTCAGCACCTTTGACACCAGAAGCCTTCGGACTACGCAGACCAGCCTTGGAACACATTAAACAAGACCGGCATGTTGATGAGCCCCCTTTATTTCACATTACCCTGGCATCAGCTGCAAAACAGTACAGGCTCTCTAGTCCAGTCAGCATATATTCCAAAGTGTTAAGGGATGTTTCCGGCCTCGTTTCTGACAGCACTTAAATTGCTCCTCGAGTGACCACGATAATCACCCTGCTTTTCACAGCAGAAAGTGACAGCAACTGAATGGAAACAAGAAAAGATTCAGAAACAATTCTGTTATATGTGCTGCTTCTTAACTGGTGTAATGGTGCAAAGTGTTGTAATTTAGCTGAAAGCTCACAGGTTTTATTTCCACTTTTCTTCCTGCATTCTTCTTTTCTTACAAGGTCAGCAGGAGCTTGCATGAACAATAAGTGATGCTGAGGTAGCATGGTTTATCGCATTGGTCAGGATGCAACTAAGAGGATGGTGTGCTTTGCATTTGGTAAGGTCTGTGGGGCTGTTGACCAGATGACTAATATGATTGGGCTTTTTCAAGGCCTCACAGAAGAGGACCAAATTATTTTACATACTGTACCTGTAATTGCACTGACAATGTGTATGGAAATCCATCCATTTTTCCATCCATCCATTGCCTTCCGCTTAATATTATATTACAGTAGTCTTGCCCATCCGTTCTATCAAGGGGAGAATGTTTTGGGCGCTGAGCATATACAATAAGGACAGGGCGCCAATCCATCGCTGGACACACACACTCACTTACTCAGACACACTATTAAGGGGTCATGTTCTTTAGAGCAGCCAGTTTACCTTAAATCCATGTTTCTGGACTGTGGGAGGAAACCCACACAGACACGAGGAAAATACGGAAACTCCACCCAGATTGAGATTTTAACCTAAATTCCCAATGCTAAAAGGCAATGCCAACCACTAAGCCAGCGTGCCATCCCAAGTGTGAAAATATAATAAATTTAATATAATAATATTCATTTACAAACAAATTTTTCCTTAATCCAATAAGAGTCCAACAAGAGTACTCAAGGTAACTTTGGTGGACTTGGGATTTGAACCCCACAACTTTTTTTTTGTGAATTTCAGATTAAATCGATTACATTGTCCATGATTACTTTGGAACTCGTTGGCAAGAACCAAAACTGCATACCATGAACACCCCATAATATTATAATATTTACAGTTTAACCATTTATTAAAATTTTTACACTCGCCATTGACATCATTTTACAGGTCAGGGTTTTTCAGTGTATATATACAATAATTTGCACATTTAAGGCTTTGCACCGAAGTACATATATGTATGGAATTTATTTAATGCACAGTTTATTGCCTAAATATCTTATAGGCATTTTTTTCTGGTAAGGAAAGATTTAAATAATAGATAAATGGATGGATCACACAATTTAGTATCATAACTTAACCTATCAGCATGTCTTAAGCTTTTGGGAGAAAATCAGACTTTCAAGAAAAACCCATGCAAGCATGTTAAGGACTTACACAGAAAGAGCCATTGTCCACTTTGCCCAAAAACTGAGCCCAGGACTTCCCTCTGTGAGACTAGTGCTTAACCACTGTGCCACTGTTCCACTCAGTACATATATGCAAATTATGTAATCTAAGTGGTTTGGGTGATTAATGTAATCTAACTAATCTAAAAGACAGGATGGTACATATCATTTTACATCTTAAAATTTTCCCCAAGCATAACAGAAGTGACCTTTAATTACCATTTTAAAATATCAATTTTATTTGCCATTGTTTTTAGTTTTTAATGAATATATTCAATCAGACTTATAAAAAAAAATCAAACTAAATATTTTTTATAACGATGTTTACTGCTGCTTTAAGATATGTTAATTTGACCCCCCCCCCCCTTAAAAAAAGGACAGATCGACGAGCTCCACTGTTTAGGTCAAATAAAGTATTAATACACTGAATACGTTTGGGATCTGTGATAATCAAAGAAGAAATGTGCTTTTAGCATTAAAGCACCTGGTCATGTTTTTTTTATTTATTTTTTTTTATTGTGGATCTTCTAAACTGTGTGTTTTACGTTTGTGGTTATTTTTTTCCCCCTTGTATCTTTAAAACATTCTTATTTACTGTCTCTAGTGTCCCTTTTATAGGGAATGGTGTGAGTCCATGCGTATTAGTTGCCCTCCTTTAGCACTTACAGCTCACTGCTTACTGGCTTGGGAGGTAGCTGGCTGTTCTTTTTTTTTTTTTTTGGTTGATTAAGGTTCTCTTCCTCTGTTGGTCCACTAGCAGCAAAGTGCTATAAGCTGCACCATCACCTGATACTTAATTGTTGGCAGAGTGTAGTGAGACACTAGATTGCTAACTGCAATCGAAAGCCTGGTGCCATAAGCTACTGAGCCATTGCCCCTTGTGTCTCAGGACAGTCTGTGCAGCTGTTTAATGACCAGCTCGGCAAGTGCCTTTTCTTTCGATTTTATTATTTTGTTTGTTTTGTTTTTGTGTCAGTTGCACACAGTTTTAAGGTAAATATCTGTGCTTAAACATAGTCATAGGAGTAGCATGCCACCTGAAGTATGTTTTTTG
Source organism: Xyliphius kryptos (assembly GCA_025769995.1). NCBI lineage: Eukaryota > Metazoa > Chordata > Actinopteri > Siluriformes > Aspredinidae > Xyliphius > Xyliphius kryptos. Next base: position 8,734 of record JAOUQT010340126.1, on the reverse strand, counting down.
TTTGTAGGGATCACATGCTTTCCAATTTGTACATGTGCCCAGGAACATTTTATATTGCCTATTTTTTCACGTGTTAGTGTAACTTTAAATGCATAACTAGCTGTGATAACATAGATGGGTTTAGTCTGTTTTATGTCTTGAAAGCAAGTATGGTTTATGTTTTTAACTACAGTTATAATTATCTCTGTTTTCCTGCCTTGTGTGGTTGGATCCAGTAATGCCCACTATATTAAAATTTGACTATTATTAATTAAGTTTAAATACTTTTCTTTTTATGTTTCTGTCTAACTGAATCAGATATGGCACTGGTTTACGACAGCACTTCTTACTTATTCCTTTTTTTAATTAAAGATTACAAAATGATTATTGTTTTTCATAGGAATCACTTGTACAATGTGAGCTGCTCTTGGAGGTACCAATGCCCAAGCGTTAGCACTTTTTAATTGAGGCACCTAAATTATAAAAATGGCCTACTGATACATATTAGACATATTAGACATTTTTTAAATTTGCCTTAAAGCCCATTTTTATTCTCTGGCTTTCAACCCAAAACAAGACTCTTGTTTGATTTAATTTGTTTCTATTGTCTTAATGTCTATAACAATTTCAATGTAGGAATATCTACTGTCTTCATATTTCATCAGCCAGGTGCTTTGTTGAATGCACTTTCCTATTCGTAGATGTTAAATATAATTGTCCCAGACAGCCTTTTTGCCCGCTGAGTCGACCCTCTGTCTTTGTTATTAGCCATGACCTTATCAGCCACCAAATCCTGCCCGGTCATCTGAACCTGGTTGCACTGTGACCCTGCGAGGTTCACGTTCAACAGCTGCAGGGGTCAGACGGTCGACCGTATCACCTGCATTCACCCTTACTTCACTTTGCTTCTCTAATAAGCAGGGACACGAGGAAGGTGGCTTCATTAGCTGAGTTATTTCTTTATTAAGTGATGAGGCTTCTTCAGACCATTCATTAATAAAATAAATAATGCATTTTTTATAACACAGCCAAATTGTCATAAAATAAAATATATTTTACAGCAAGTTTTTACCTCCATATTATTCATTACACATAGTTTTTCTTTACTTATTTATTTAAAGGCTTTTTGTAATTGGCGAAATTGATCCATGATTCAATTTTTAAAATTACAAATGAATAAAGCAGTGGCAATTTAGGAGTAATTTCTTGTGCATATTTTATTGGGCCTTTTACTATCTACAACACACAAAAACAAATTCTAGAATAATGTATGACACGAAAACACATGCAGACACTGGGTGGGGTATATACCATGCTGTTAACTCTGAGGTCCATTAGAAGCATTGTGTGTTATTTACAACCTATGTATATCAGAAGCTGCATTACGACACTGATGCTTTTTGTAGAAGGAGCCTGGATTTTGATTTAATGCAGTGGCTTGCATGACCCTCTCAGCATGTTAGTTTTCATTAACTGTTCCATGGTCCATGCCTCTTAAGGGATTAACTATAAATGATGCGCTGGCACTGGAGGCTATTGAGACATTGAGTGTGCAAAACTCTATCCGATGCCGGCACCTGATAACGTGGCTTTAAGCCATAATCACGATGGTAACTTGGATGATTCAGTCTGAGCTCAGTGAAGTTGCCAGCTGGGTTTAGAATGCAATTTCCACAGTGTGGAATTGGGGAAATAGACCCATGGTTCAAGTTACATTTAAATAATTTGGGACCTAAGGACGTCCGCAGCTCAGCTGGTATTACACTTTGCCGTAAACTATTCAACCGGGTAACCCTAGATTTAGCTAGTTAGCTTTTTGAAAAGTGGTATGGATTAATGAAAAGCAGAGTTGTAAAACAAGACAAGGCACCTTGTCTTCAAGTCAGTGTCTCGCTTGTAGTTTTAAGCCCTATTGATCCCCAGGTGTTCCTGTGCTCAGGTTTTCTAAGTCACTGAACTTACATTGCTCTCGATTTATCTGCTTTGCTCTTTAAAGCAGGGAACAAGGCTTAGCTTGTTCAGTGGGTGCTGAACTCCTGCCGCTCTTGGCCTTTATCAGCATCCGGACTGTGTGCTTCTGGGTGGCGCCAAGCTTCTTTTTGTATCAAATCAAGTGTTATTGAGTTCCATCACACAAACACACACACACACACACACACACACACACACACACACACACACACACCTATTTTTCTATTCCACCAGCCACAAAGCGAACCCCTTAATGAATGGGGGATTACCTGCCGCCCAACCTGTAATCTGACCTCATTACATCCCAATGACATGCTCCAAGGGGGTCACTTCTCAGAAGCTAAATCAGCATTTATCAGAAAAGGCCCATGGTGTATTTGGGTAGACCTCCCAAGTTGCCTCTTTTACAGCTCATTGCAGGTACCTGTTTCTCCTAACACATTGTCTGTTTTACTTCAAAAGCTGCGTGATTAAAGCTCAAGTATGAAATGGAAAAATGTTTGACTTTATGCAAAATAAGGGATTTTTGGCTTGTTTTGCTATCCTTTCACAATTCCTAAATCTGGCAGAACCAGATACAAAAGACTTGTTTCTTTGATTTATCTATTGGCTGAAGCCTTTAGTATACACTCTTTATTATGTTTATCGTTGAGAGCGATGCGTTGCCTAGTTATATAAAGAACTGTATAGACCTCATTGTTGGACTGCAGTCAAGACAGGACACAGCAGCAGAGTTTACAATTCTGCTTCATTAATCACAACTAGTTTAACTCATCGGCTAAACACCTAAGCTTTCTTGGACTAAATGGAATGTAATTGAAGAAAAACAAATACTATAGCCACAGCTTCCACAGAACAGTGATTTATAAGGCCTATAATAGGACACAAAAGTTGTTGTTTTTTTTTTTCCCTGCAATGATAAATTCAGCATGTAAACAAAATACATTTATTAGCTTAGTAGTCTTGTTCATCTAAGATGTAGTTACCAGAATTAACTGTATTCTATAGATTATTTATTTAAAAAAAATCTAAATTATAATCATCGTATTTAATTAATTAATTCATTCATTCATTCATTTATTATCTTTTGCTTAATCGTCTACACGGATCACGGGGGGTGGGGGGTGGGTATTTTTAGGTGGTAATTTTGTTCTCTGTACATTCCACAATCTACTAAGTAAACATTTTTAACTGAAATATTTTATTTATTGAGATCTAGGATGTGTTATTTTACATTCCTTTATTTTAGAGCAGTGTATTGTAACAGAAAGGATGATTGCTTTGCTGTTCTAGTTCAAATATTTAATATGTGTTGAGCCTATTCCTAATTTGTTTGTGGCTCTAAAAACCTAAAAGCAGTATATTGTTAGTTGCTAATATTTATTTAGGGCTCAAATACATGAAAGTGTATCAATAATAGAGAACAACTCTTATTTAAAAAATTAAAAATGCATATTTATTCCATCAGTGTTTGTATTGTTCCTCGTTGCATTTAAACCTAAATATTTAACCTAAAAGATTTATATCTTGTAGTTTTTTGGGGGATTTTTTTTGTAGCACCAAAGACTTATTTTTGTTGTTTTTTCCAAATGAAGTGCTTATTCAGCACATGGAGGTAAACATTACAAGATCTGGTTGGGACAAAGTCCTATCATCAAATAAACTAACATTAAATAAACCTAGAGTAGTTTCTTTGTCTGCAGCCATCTTTTGAGACATTTTGACTATCTCTGTCTTTGACTTGTCTTTTTGTCTGCCGCTATGATCCCAACCTGTTCCTTGCATTTGACTCTCTCCGTTTTTCTCTATCCTTTTATCCCCATCCTTCGTTCTTCATCCCTCACTTGGGCTTTGTTGATGACAGCCTGCTGGCAGTCTGACAGTGGTGATCTGCAGGAGAATGTGCGTGTGTCTGTATGGGAGGCGGACGGAAGATAGCGAGGGGGGGTCAGAGGCAGCAGTGGGAGCCATGACATCACCCCGATCATGCTTGATTGGACTGCCGCATTGGGCCAGTCCATATGCCTTTAATATAGCACCAGATGTGAAGACTCTCGCCTTAATTCTACTCTCTCTTCTCTGTTCTTCTCTCCTTCTATTTTGCTCTAGGCCAACCCCAGCTACTCAGGTCGTGCTTATGGCCTGCTAGTAAAAATAAATTTTAATGAGAGCAAACCGCCTCGGCTCTGATGATTTTTATTTCAGCTGGTCTTTTTTGTGGTCTCTCAAACTGTCCATGTAGATTAGCAAAGAAACGATGGAAAAGATTATGAATTGTGACGTAATGACATATTTGTGAGTATTTGGTCCTATAATTCTTTGATAAATAAGATGTAAAAGAATGAGCCATTTAATGTATTTTAGGGCAGTGGAATTTTTGTAAATGCCGAAAGTTTATGAAAAGGCATTAATATATAAAAATGATTTAAAAAGTTTGCTCATTTGGTCCTGAAGCCCATCTTTCCACACGCCAGACATAATATGAAGAAACTGGGCAGGTGGACGGTAACGCAGACAAACACGCTCACAAGAACGAATGTTGTTACTCTAATTTACCAATACATGTCTTTAGACAGCTGGAGGAAAATTACCCAGGCAGGAGAACATGCAGATGCCACACTGAAAAGATACAGAATGACACTGCAAAATAAGCCACTATAGCATTAAACAGGGTTTAAAATACTGCTTACTATCACTGCTCATGTTTTCTGTGTTCCAGTTTAGAGACCTTAGTTTTTTAATCACTCCCAATGGAGCGTTAATAATGTTACAGAAATGGTGTTGGGAAGCACCCCACCCCAGTTTGGTTTTATATTATGAGGCATCTATACATTAAACCTGCAGGAGCTTTAACAGGATTCCATTGAGTTAGTCCCCCTCCCGAAAAATGTTTTACTGTTTCTTTTATGTATCTTTGAGAATTTTAGTTTAATCGTTGAGAGAAATAAGGTCATTAACTGAATTTGAAATCTTTATTCTATGTTACAATCATGCTGGAACAGGAAATGGTCTAAACTGTTTTTACAGATATGAAGGCATACATTCATTCATTATCTTCTGCTTATTCCTCTATGGGGGTTACGGTTGGTTTCCCCATCAAGGAAAGAACATCTCAGGCACTGGGCAGATACACCCAGGACAGCGCGCCAATCCATCGCTGGTCACACACTCACTCACACAGTCACACACACACACACACACACATACACACACTATACGGGGCAATTTGAAGCATTCAATTTTCTTTAAATCCATGTTTTTAAACTGTGAGAGGAAACCCATGCGGACACAGGGAGAACGCGGAAACTCCACCCAGATCAGGATTCAAAACAGAAATCCAACATTCTAACCACTAATCCACCATGCCACCCTGCTTGAACGCACACAGTTGTCAAAAATTGATCATCTGTGACTAGGTGCTTATATGTGTGCACTCATGTCAGTGCATGTTCTCCCCGTGTCTGCTTGGGATATATCTGCATTCTATGGTTTAATCTGGTTCAAAAACATGTATTCAAGCTAACTTGGCTAAATCACACCTGTACAGTGTGTCTGTGTGCGGGTGTCTGTCCAGCACACGAAACACTATCACCTGGATAGCATAGGGAACCCCCTCCTTGGACGTTAGGATTTAGCAGGAGATGTTGAGATGCAATCTTTCTTCCATAGTTCAAAGAATATACCCGCTATAAGTTTTAACTACATTTTTATTTAGCACTCAAATTATGAACATTTGAAAAGACAGATTTAAAAGCAAGACAGATGATAATACAGTCATGCTAAAAAGTTACCCTTTAGGACCCTGTGTCACAATACGATGATATCCAGGCTTGATGGAAGCAGCATTTGTCTTTTTCCAAAGCCTCAGTGGACAGTTAGCTGGAGCTATTTAAGGGAATCCTGGGATTCTAAATCTGTTTTATTCATTTCACTGCTGTCTTGGGGGACCTGGCGTGGAACGAGTCTATAGTAGTTTCCATATGGCAGCTGCTCAGCTAAAACCGCGGCAGGACTGAAGCCAAAGCTCTTGGACCTCTATGAGCTCCCTAAACACCAAATCTGTTATCTCAAGCTGGACTTTGTATTCGGTTATCAATTAAACTAAACACTCTTTTAAATTTGTGAGGGATGCTATATCCATGTTGACACCAAGATGGCTGATGCAATGCTAACCTGTCCCACCATCTATTAGCTCAGTTTGAGCAGAACAGAGGGGTTCTTTGGTGGAATACTGGCTTCAGTGACGTACACAATACTGAATTGGTCTCTGCCTGTGCAAGTCCAGCAAATCAGCAACATCTAATCTTAGATATTTTTTCTGTCTGGGATTATGTGCCCCTCCTATGGGGATGGACAGGTCTTCACAGTCTGACATCATAAAGAGCTGGAAGCAGGAAGTGAGAGAGTATGTCAGAGGCAGGTTAATAGACACTCATCAGACATCTGCTCCAGTGATGCCTTCCAATAATTTTTGCCTGCTATCTACTGCCAATAATTGATGACCACATTTTTCCCCTCTCCCATTTTCCCTCTCTCACTGTCCCTTGCGCTCTCTCCCCTTCATCACACCTTCCCTCTATTGCTTCCCTCCCAACTACTTATGGCAGACTTTTTTTTTTTTTTTTTTAAATTTTGGATTGCCACTTGTTCTGGACTCTGGTGGCAGATTTTGCTGGCATGTTAGCTCTTGAGTCAGGCTGGGGTAATGAGAAGTGGGTTTTGCTGAACAAGTGGGCCCTGTAATCCCCAATAAGAGCTGCAGATAGATCTTACTTGTGTAGCAATGCTTTCTAGCCAGAGGCTGAAAAAGCACTACAATCTGTAGCAATACATCTCTCTTCAACTTCTCACTTCAATTAAAATTACACTGTGCTCACTTTTATTCTATTGTGCATCTATGAAATAGTTTTACAGATTACATATACATTTATCAGAACCAAAATGTATTCTTTTTTTGTCGCATTGCATTATACAATCAAAAAAAGCATTTGCACAATGAAAGGAAAAAAAATATCGTACACTAATACTTTCAAACATTTTAAACTTTGATAACCTTTACTTTGACTTTCTTTTACCAATTTTCTGTTGATGTTTTTGATTTAATTTAAGTACTTTACACCAGCATTTCCAATCGTTATTGTAACTTAATTTATGCAAAAGGTCAGCCCTAATTAATTAATAAAACTATATTGATAACAAATGGTGTGGCATGGGGGCGTAATAGTTAGCATGCCGCCTCACAGTCTAGGCACTCGGGTTTGAATCTAGATTTAGTTGGTTTCCATGTTCTTTCCATGTCCACAGGGTTTATCTGTAGGTTCTCCGGTTTTCTCCCACAGTCCATAAACATGACTTCATGAAGGTAAATTGAGTGCTCTGAATTATCTTAATTGACACTGTATATTGTGTGTGTCTGTGTGAGTGAGTGTGTGCCCAGCGATGGATTGACACCCTGTCCTGGTTGTATCTGCCCAGCGCCCGGAACATTCTCCCCTGGATGGGCATAAGGAACCACGCATAACCTTAGTATAGAATAAGATTACGATGAGTTGATAACAGGTGCACCTAGAAATGAAATCCAGAACCCAGATTCAGTTTTTAAGCCATCAACATTATAGCGGTCGATTTACTTTTTCATTTGTAAAACATGAAATACACTGATTATATAAATGTTTCTGCAGATAATATCATGCAATAGCACAGGCACAAAGCACCAGAATAATCATGTGATTTCTGTTCAGGGGCTTCTACTGCAGAATAGGGCAATAGGGTCAGAGTTGAAGGGAATAAAATGAGAATTATATATGTGCAGAATTTAGGTTCAATAACAGGGCAGTTCCACCACTGTGTGACTATGCATATATAAAAGCTCATGAACTTCTCTTGCCATTTGCAGATCATAAAATGGATGAAAGCTTTACTTATTTCAAATCTCCAGAGCAAATTTATTCACACACACATACAATACACTATATACAACTAGCTGTTACCCGTTCTACACCAAGATGGTGACCATTTTTAGTGGCACATTTCATTGAAGTCACTCATTAATATGCTTACTTGACAAGATAATGTTCTTAAATTCTGTTTTCATTCAAGTTTCGGGAAGCAAAGTGGTGCTTATGTTATAGGTATTAAAGCATACGTAGTACAAAAACCTGAATAATACTTAAAAACCTTAATTATTACACTAAATATAAGTGTAAAAATGTAGAAAGTGATAAAATGTTAAGACACAAAAAATACAATATTGGTAATAGCTGATTGGGTCTACAATAAACAAGCATTAAATACATGTGGTTCGAAATTATGCCAAATTATGCCAAACTGTATAAAACTGACAAATCGAAAAAAAAATTTGGAACTCAGCTTTTTGTGCAATCGCTGTTTATTAAATCAGTATGTATTTACACACACTGCTCAAAAAAAAAATAACACATCTCAGATCTCAATGAATAAAATATTTTAGTTTAAAATCTTTATTTAGTGGAATGCCATACAAATTACATACAAATGATTAAAATTTAAATGAAAATTTTTATCTCATGGAGGTCTGGATTTGGAATCATACTGAAAATCAAAGTGGAAAATCAAATAATCGGCTGATATAACTTCAGGTAAAATGAGGCTCAGTAGTGTGTGTGTGGCCTCCACGTGCCTGTATAATCTCCTTACAACGCCTGGGCATGCTTCTGATGAGGCGGTGAATGTTCTCTCCTACAGCCCCCTCTATGTCTCCTGGTGTACTGGCCTGTCTCCTGGTATCTGCTCCATGCTCTGGACA
>JAOUQT010340116.1:0-12909 GCA_025769995.1 Xyliphius kryptos | reverse complement strand
CCAGATAGGGATTCGAACCAGGAATCCCCAGCGCTGAGAGGCGAATGTGCTAACCACTAAGCCACCGTGCAGCCCATCCCAACAACATGATTCATTTAATTCAAGTTTTAGATATGTTTCATTTTTTGCTCTTAATTCATACATTTGTTCATTATCTTCAGCTTAATCCTGTACTAGAATCACAGTGGGGTTCCCCATGCCCATCGAGGGGAGAACGTCAGGACAGGGCGCCAATCAATCACTGGGCACACACTCACTCACACACAGACAGACTATGGGGCAAGTTAGAACCATCAATTTACCTTGAATCCATGTTTTTGGACTGTGGGAGGAAACCGGAGAATACTGAGGAAATCCACGCAGACATGGGGAGAACATGGAAACTCCGAACAGATAGGGATTCGAACCGGGAATCCCCAGTGCTGATAGGCGAAAGTGCTAATCACTAAGCCATCGTGCCACCAAGTATATATTCATAGTCTACAAAAATACACTTCTTTTGACAGTTTTGATAATTAGAAAAGAACCTTTATTTAAACATTACACTCTCTTGTCACCTTGTTGGCAAGTCTTTAGCACATTCATGTTCAGTGTTGCTGAAATATTTAAAGACTTTGCTATTTAAATAGTGCAAGCTGCAGTTTGTGATGAAAAAAATACATTTTTTGAAAATGAGTTTTTTCAGTTAAGGATACACTATGAATGATGAAGCAACCTCCTTTTACTGCAATAGAATCAAGGACCTTTCTTTGTTGGTACGTTCATCAGGAACATGCCAGTGGTTGAATAGGGGATAATCTGATCCATCCAATATCTTCACACTTCACAATACACACTATACAGGGGCAATTTAGAGCATCCAATTCATTTTGTATTAATTTGGACTGTGGGAGGAATCCAGAGAACCCGGAGAAAACCCTGGAAACCATGAAAATTCCACATAAATTGGGAATTTAAACCTGTACCCCCAGCACTAAGAGGTGAACAAGCTACCCACTGAACCATTATGGCGCTGGGGTGCTAAATTGCCCCAGATATTAATTAGTGGGAGGATAACACAATAGATTTGTCTGTGCTTCCACAAAGTGATGGACCAGCTACCATCCTATAAACACTGTTTGGCTCTAGAGCACTAAAACACTAATGTGTGTGAGTGATATCGAAAATGAATAAAAAGCTGAAATAGAAAGAAATAAGTTAATTGTATTTTAGTGGTTGGCAAACTCATTTGCATATTTTGTATTACTATATTTTCTTTTTTTTTTTTGATAGTGACAAATACTGTAAGGATATAATGATTGGTCATTACATGCAAATTCTCGGTTGAGTCACATTTCAGACATTTATAGAACCATCTGATGCCTTTATTAAGCCTCCTGGACATCTACAGGCTTCTGTTGTTTCTGACATCTGTTTTGCTTTCTGGCTAATTGCAGTTATAACGTAGTTTGGAAGATATGGCAAGAGAGAGAGCGAAAGAAGGAAAGAAGGGAGGGGTGAGAGAGAAATTAATGAGTTTGGGCAGTTGTCAGACAGACGCCTTTGCAGTACTGCTGGAGGGAACCCAGTGCATCGCTGGTGGTAGAGGTTGCCAGATTATTGTCGCTCCCCCTTCTTCATTCATCATCCTTGCTCCATGATGAGTGATGGGTCAGGGCTCAGAGCATCTAGCTGTGTCAAAACCCATCAGCATATTATTCATTAAAAAAAAAAGCAAAATCTCTCTTGCACTGAACACACATACACACACAAACCCAAACACACACAATCACAGAGCAGAGGTGAGATCACAGCATTGTGTCTACATGAGCTGTGACAACTTCAACAGCTCCAATTAAACATGTGCGTGTTTATCATAAAATAATGATCGGGAATTGCAATTGTCTGGCAGTTAAGAGGCAGCAGCTGCAAAAGGGGCACATCATCCACCCAAACACACATATACATGCACGCACAGGCACATGAGCTGTCATCTCAGTATACATTATAAATGATGAAAACAACATAAATAAAAACAAAGCAGTCAAAAAAGGAGTGAGAAGAAATAAACTGCAACTGGATTAAACTGACAATGAATATAATCTCATAGCCCACTAGCACATCCAGATATGATTTCATATCCCTTGTCAGTATGCCCTGCAGTCAATTGAATTTCCAAAAGCTTCTTAAGTCCTTTGCCTTTTTAAAACGACATTAAGACATGCGTGGCTTTGTGCGCGTGCTGTTTTGTGTGTAAGCTAATATGAAGATTTAAACATGTCATGCCTGTCTTTTCAAAGTCTGCTTGCAAAAAGATCAAGACTTTGTGTATAACAGTGTATAGCAGTATGACAGACTGTTCCATTCAATCCTGATCATAATTTCTCCGTGTTCAGATTTGTAAGCTTTTGAATTGTGTGTTCTTAATGCAATCAAATGGTTGTAGCTTACTGACTTCTCCAAGCTGTTAACAGCTTCATCACATAGTGATTTGCTCCTTTATATTTACACGTAGCTAGCGTAGATACGGCCCCTAATTGAGCTCTTCTGCAGTAAAAAGGAACCGGCTACTGAGCTGCTGGTCCAAGACCTCATCCTATCCCAGCTCGACTATTTTAACGCTCTGCTTACCGGTCTCCCAACTCTAACAATCAGACCTCTGCAATTGGTTCTAAACTCAGCAGCCTGACTCGTGTTCAACCAACCAAAGCGAACTCATGTCACTCCATTACTCCTCTCTCTCCATTGGCTTCCTGTAGCTGCTGCATTCAGTACAAGGTACTGACTTTGGCCTACAGGGCAGTCTCTGGATCTGGCCCCTCTTACCTTCAGTCCATCTTTTCTAAATATACTCCGACTCGTTCACTGCACTCTTTTGATGAATGTCACCCGATGATTCCAACCCACGAGACGCTAATTCTCACTTCATTTCATTCACCACTGCTAAATGGTAAAACAACTTTCCCAACAACATTGGTAAGGCTAAGTCACTCAACATTTTCAAGAAGTATTTGTGTAATCAGCGTTGAGCAGACTGTAGAACTATGCTTTCGTGACTAAATACAATGGATAGCACGCCTCCAAAGGTATCCCAATGTTGGCAAATGAAGGTTACAGCAATGTTGCGAAGTTCGAGAGCAACAGTTTCATTGATGCCATTTTTTTAGAAATGTGTGACTGATATGATTGTTTCATGTGAAGCGGTGGCCACGTTAGGAAAAAAAAGAAAAAAGGCAGGTGGGGCTCTGTCAGGTAAAAAGGGGTGGCTTTATTGCAATAAATTTATATCTTCCTAAATATCTAACATTTGGTTTGAAAAGTATTAAATTTTTGTATTATAAATAAATTATTTTATTTTCAAGCATTACTTTTACTCGTAATAGAGATTTTTTGCACAAATTTCATTTGCTATGTTTTCTGAACTAACGGATCTAAATACTTAACCAGTTTCGAATTTTAGTTTAAGCAACTTGATGAGTCACATTCTTATTTCCTTAATTCTAAAGCCTCTGCCTTTGTTTTATGTACTAAAATTAATTAGTACATAAAGGGGGTACATAAGGGGCCTTAGTGCTTCCAAACTATGTATCATTTCTTTAGCATCTGACCATATGTTCTGGTGAATGGATGGGATAAATACTGTATGTATTCTTTAAAATATCCAGCTGTTATTGTATATTATCCTTTCCACAAACTCCTTCTCGTCTTGCAAATACATCATGAAAATGCACTTCCTCCTGTTTTATCCTTCCTTCTCCCTCTGTTTGTGTGCATACCATGATTGTGATTAATTACCTAGTCGGGCCAGAGGTGAGGGCAGTCATAAAGTCGGGGGTCAGAAGTCAGAAGATCATGTCAGGAGTCAGGAAGGGCTGGCAACTCACTGAACTTCAAAAGTCACTTGGGGACATTTGTTGTCTTGACATGCTGGCCCAGTAGGAGGACATGTTCATGTAAGATGGGGGGTGGTAATTAAAGAAGGGAATTGCAGTTAGGAAACCGTGCCCATTTGACCCCAAGCCTTGTGTTTCCTTGTCTGGGGAGACAAGACTCCTCCACCTACGCCATCTGGAGAAATGGAACACACACACACACACACACACACACAGCACTTTCAATTTCACATTCAAGGACACACCTGCACTTGCTTTCTCTGTCACACATTCAGACGGTCAGGCAACACTTGCATAGACTTAATTTCACACTTAGTAAGTGTAAGGCTGGTCAGTATAAGCTCAGATGCAGGCACAGATGGCAGAGCGAATGGACTTTTGGAGCATATCATTAACACCAACACTGATCTCAGCCCTGTTTGGCCAATCCCATGCTAGTTTCAGTTCAATGGTAGGAACGTTTTCAGATCAGCTGCAGGGCCGCTTACACTTTATTGTGATTTGGCATCAAAAGCTTGTGTGATAAGCATAGTCTTAAAACTCTGAAACAAACTGGATGACTTGATCCACTAGATAAAATTCCTTTTGATTAATTTGTGTACGATAAGTCTTATTACTTTGTGTTAATGGTAAGTGTAATTTGGCTTAGATGCCTAGTCCATTTTAAAACCCGATGCCCATTGCCTGGAAGGTGAGGATACGCTTGGCAGGACATGGGGTGGGTCCTTTACACCCAAGCCTTGACTGGCATTAGAGGCAGGGTTTGTGCTGAGCCTGCTGATGGCCTGTGCCATCTGCAGCTCCCCTAAACAGGCGGCTGGCAGAGGGCAGCATGCAGAGAGCTGTAATTGGTTTGGAATCCTGAAAAGCAGCACTAGCAGGGTGTGCGTTATCAGACGAGCTAATGATAGCACTCTGCTGCAAAAGATGATTTAGATGGCCTTCTGTTAGTGCCCAGGTCAAGCTTAAACAGTGTTTCCTAATTAAACGATGCAATAGTGACATAAGCACACAAGCCAGAATTTCTATAAAATTTTTAGTATTGTATTTATCAGCCATCTTATTAAAGTTGTAACTATATTTCTACTTTTATAGATGGTACAACATAGCAGTTAACTTTGGGTGGTGGATCACATTCAGCCCTGCACTTACACTGAGATGGGGAGGATGAATTAATGTGTTGCACTTATATGAACAGATCAGACACAGCAGTGTTGCTGGCTTTTTTAATCACCCCAGTTTCACTTTTGGACTGAGGATAGTTCCAAAATATCGTACCATCAGCATCGTGTATGCAACATCCATTGAGCACAGATGTAGAGGATAATTAACACAAACTGTGCAACATGTGTTGTGCTGTCTATAATTTTACATACAAAATAGATCAATAACATACATGTGTCCAAGTGCACAACGAGTGGACAGTGCTAAAAATTTGTTTTATATCTGATCCTATTTTATCAGTTTTTGTTAGTTTCTAATTTGTATCCAGTTATTTCCTGTTTAAATGAGAATGGCATATTAACTGTAGGTCTATGACTTAATTTGTGGTTCAGGCTCAGAACACTGTTAACCTGCTTTGAGACATTGTACTAATGTTAAAAGCTTTATATAAATTTTATATAAATAAATAACGTGAACATGAACTTTTGTAAAAATAATATTTTGGGTTGAGTGCATAGTTTAGGTGTATACATACAACATTTCTTTGGTTAAATGTTCCTGTTTTGCTCCTGTTTCTCAAATTGTGGTTAAACAGATTTCAGCGTACACATTTTCAGCTTTACTTACTTCCTTTACCTAACCTCACCATAGCGTAACATATCAGTTTAGCTGACCAAATAGTGACAGTGTGGCATACTTGGCAAACTTCCTTTTACAAGAAGAAGACATACAAATATTACATTTTTGTAATACAAAAACTTAAAAGCGTGTGTGTTCTGCATTGATCAGTGCAGGTTTTAATAATTAAGATATTTTAATGTTTTAAACACATAAGCACATATAGACACACTCTCTCTCTCTTTCTCTTACACACACACACACACACACACACACACACACACACACACACACACACACATACACATACTCATAGCAGTGTGGTTTGGCTTGCCCGAACTAAAAAATATCTTAAGGTTTGGATGGAACTGGGAGGTCTGGCTGCGTTTTACCATGGTGAATGGAGACAGTGTAGTTTATCAAGCTCTGATGGCTGACAGTCATGAACTTCTCACCATTTTAAGCCATCACCTTCATGATGGAGTTTGTGGTTTTTCCCCATCCTGTAATAATGCCTCGTCCCTCTGCCGCCATTCTTCCATTCCTCCCACACACACCCCACACCCCACAATGTAATATACAAAATGCTTACTTCCTCAAGTGGTTTTATGTTGGAAACAGTAATTAAAACCATTTAATTAAATTTTTGCAGAGTAATGTATACTTTAGTAGGTTGAAAGTATATTACATAACAATCCTGGTACTATCTTCAAACTTACTTTTGGTTAAAAAAAAACCCAAAAAACCAAAACAAAACACCAGTGTGCATGAACAGCTTCAAAATGCAAATAAACAGTCATCTAATTATAGCTAGCAGGCTAATGCTAAAAACATTAGCATTTCATTTAGGCGGCCATGCTTTTGAATTTAAGTAAGTATATGAATAAATATAACATGTAAACATTAAGCACATACTTTGAAACGTATTTAAGTAACCAAAAAATATAAGTAAAACTAGCATTGTGTCAACTGCTAATTATTTTGTTGTAGGCTACACTACACATTGGCTTTATGGTTTGGATTTTATATTGTTGTAACATTTTGAATGTGTTCTTGATAAGGATGCTGCTGTAAATATCTTAAGGACATGAACACTTCAAAGTCAAGGAAATAAATCAAACAATTTAAGAGATTGTTGGAAAGAAATACAGTAGAGTCCAATTTCTCCACATTCATTCATTCATTATCTTCTGCTTGTTTCTTTATGAGGGCCGCATGGGTTCCCCATGCCCATCCAGGGGAGAACGTCTTGGGCGCTGGGCAGATACACCCAGGACAGGACGCCAATCGCTGGGCACACACTCACTCACACAGCCACACACTAATACACACACTATACAGGGCAATTTAGAGCATTCAATTTACCTTGCATCCATGTTTTTGGGATGTGAGAGGAAACCGGAGAACCCGAAGGAAACCCACGCAGACACGTTGAGAGGCGAACGTGCTAACCACTAAGCCACCGTGCCGCCATTTATTCACATGTAAAACGATTTTAAGTTAATACTGCCTTCACGTTTTTTATTTAGTGGAATGCCTATTAAAAATTCCTATTAATTTACTCACAGCTTATTTACATTGGTTACTTAGCAATTAAGCACAATACACATCCTTAAGGACTGTATAACAACCCATGGAACAGCTAGTACAATTTTTCAAAAATAGTATTTTTGAATTAACATGGCGTGTCAACTGTATGTGTTTTAGATCTGCTCATTTTCTTATTAATTCCTGAGAAATGAATTCAAGCTGACATGAATGGGAAGCTGAGAATTTAATTTTGAATGAAAAGACCTTATTCAGCTTAACATTTTCTTTTTTTTTTTTTTACATGTTGGAAGCATACTGGGTAATGAGTCTCTTATTCTTTTTCACTCCTCTTTTGGAAAATAGGATCTGACACCCTTAACCACATAAGCTCAGGCACAATTCAGTGTTATGTTATACTAAAAGTATGCAGCCAGCTAGGATTAAGTATTTCCTGTTTTTGACATATTCCTTTTAAGATGTAAGTAAGCTAAGAAGCATTTAAATAATAAGTATTTTGGTTTAAATTTAAATTATTTGCAGGGGAATGCATTAAATTACATCCTGTGCCTTCATGCCGGCTATTTTATGTTTAATTTTATTTCTGTTTAAAACAGGTGTTAGATTATGTTAAACTATAACGCCTAAAAGCCTTAACACCAAAATCCCAAACTTAACACCCTCTTCTAAAAAAAATATTGATATCAAATTTATTTTCCTTTGAACAAAATTAAAGCTTTACTCATAGTTCAAGCTAATATGTGTATATTTATTTTGAGGCATCCTTGAGTGAGGACGTGATAATTTCCATTTTTTGTTTCAAGTAAAAACAATTTATGAATAAAGCTGCACCCCAATGCATCATGGACCATCTCGGTTCAGGGTCAAATCAAGGCTACAGACACAAACTGTCCAGTTTCACCTTCAACGATAAATGCTTTCAAAGATTCTATCACTTTTGTTACTATAATTATTCAACCGCACCATTTTGCTATTTTTGGTCTTTTTCGATTACAGCAGATCCTATTTAGAAATTTCTAACATATCAAACAAAAAAAAGTTATGGCAGCACTTGGTCATGTACCAAACATAAGCTCTGCTTGCTGTGTGAGTGATGAGCAAAATTTGTACTGTTTACTGCTGACATCACAACAAAACAGTTACAGGTTTGATTCCTGGGTAGGAAAGAGTAAGTCTTTTCTGTGTGGAGAAATCATGTTTTTACTGTATCTGCAGGGCTTTCCTCCCACATTTTATAAACATGCTGGTAGGTAAACCGGTGATGTCAAATCGGTCCAGCATGTCATTGCATGCAGAAGTGTGTTTGTGTGTGTCCTGTGATGAACTGTCTACTTGTGTGACCGCATCTGTGTAAACTTATAGCGATGGAGAAGGGCAGCATGGTGGCGCAGCAGTTAGCACATCCACCTCACTGCAAACACAGGTTGATCAAATAACACTACGTTTGAATATTCTCTTTATGGAAAAAAATATATAATGGACTGTGCTGTACTGTGTTCTTAACAGACAAAGATTTATGTCATGCTTCCACATGCTAAACATACTGCAAGTTCTTCCCTTGGTCACAAACAAAACATTCCCAAAACGGATTAAATCTTGCTGTCGCATTATCCATTTATCAAACTAATGATCTCACTGTTCTTCCTCACTTATTATAATAATGCAAACTACACAGTTATGCCTGTCTACAAGGCCTGTCTTCCTCTATTAGGGTGCTTTGCAGTGAAACACTTTCCCCATCATCTTCAATAGCTGTCTGCAGAGATACTTAATACTCTCCCACCTCTGACCTGAAACAAAGTGAGACAGTAATGAGTTCCTTTCCCCTTTGGTATGTGGCCTAGTACGAGCTAAAGACAATGATAGGAAGAAGAGGTGGATAGTCTGTAGTCAGAAATAATTTATCTTTTTGCTGCAGCCTGAAACAATATGACAGATTTAGACTACTTTGCAAAAAATGACGAACAGAAAACTGCAAAAACATCAACAAACCACTTTTATTGAAGCTGGCAAAAAATCTATACCAAGAAACCAACAATTATTAAGTGAATAGATAAAGATACCTTGATGAAAGAGTTTAGGAAAGACCTTCTTTTAAGTTTTTTCTTATCTGAAGCCATGTGAATCTGTATAGAATCATTTTCACAGAGAAAGATAGGTGCTTATGAAAATGTCTTATCTTCAGGTGCTTGTTGAAGATGCTGAAGCTTCTCTCAGAAGCAGACTAGCAAATCTTAGTTGACCGCAGATTTAAGTTTGCAGAACTGGCAATTACTGACTGTTTATTCTAAATCCTAAAATGGCTACTATAAAAGAAACTTTGAAAAATTAATAAGTAAAATATAAACGCACTGGCTTAGTGGTTAGCATGTTCACTTCTCAGCACTGGGGATTCAGGTTCGAATCCCAATCTGGGTGGAGTTTCCATGTTCCCCCTGTGTCTCCGTGGGTTTCCTCCGGGTTCTCCAGTTTCCTCCCACAGGCCTCTGGATTGCCCCAAAAAATGCATTGAATGAGAAGGTGTGTCCAAATCTTTGGCCTGTACTGTATTTATATTTATTAATTTATTTGCTTGCAGTTTTTGGGGAAAAAATGCATGTCACTACAATTTTGAGAGAGCCAATTATGGCCCCAGATTAAATGTTTTATTGTATATGAATCACAATCAAAACATGTGGAAAAAGTAAACCTGCACTGACATTGTCTTTGCGGTAAAATACTTTAAATGGAGATCGGTTGCCATAATTATATTATAAAATATTGTTGTGCCAGTGTGTGTAAAGTGTATCGTGTATATGACATTGCTCACCACCATGAATAAAGCTGTTTCTTTTGGAAAAATAACCTGTCAGATGTCCAGGTGTTAAGCGTTTTATTAAATAGTAATAACTGAATAATTAACATAGCAACTGAGTTTTAATTAAGCTTTAATGATCAGGTGTTAGCATTCCCTTTGATTATATTGCACATTCACAGTACATTTTTCTCTTTTGTAGTGACACATTTTGAAAAAAAAAATTTCTCAAGCTTTTAGTTATTCAACATTTTTACAGGATTATTTTTGCTACAACTTGTACCAAATAGTAAAAGAGCCTTCACTTTTAAAATGGATTCTTCTTTTTTTCGCTAAGACTTAATCTAAATTAATCTAAATCAGTTTTTCCAGAGTGTTATGATATTTACTAGCTATTAGCTGTTCTGTGCCTGGGTGGGGAGCATTTTTACACACTGTTTAATTGAAGTCACTCACTGATTTGCTTTTTTGGCAAGAAACCTTTTTTTCAATTCCATGTTTATTAAAGTTTTTGGGAAGAAAAGTGGGATCGGACACATTTATTCAGATATCCTCTTTGATGCTAACGTGCAAATTGTAGCATGCCTTATAGCATTAGCTTCACGTTAGCCACCCCACATCATCCCCTCCACTCTACCCGTGCGCCAATAGCTATAGAGATGACACACACCAAGCACCTTATATTATAGATTAATCTTTTAACCATTTTTTCGCTCCTTGTTGACATCATGAGTATAAGATTGTAAAAAGAGAAATAAATAAAGTGAGACTCACTGCGTTGACCTTTGTTCTATCCTTGGCATTCCATATTTTAGCATTCTCTTCTGTTCAGCATATTTCTTTTTAGCCCAGTCCCATTACCTGCAAAAATGGCCCATGGGACAAACACACACTCACTTGGGCCATTTGTATCTTTACATTACCCTCAAAACCTTTTTCAAAGGTCATGCAAATGTTTTAAAACACTTTCACGCCAGGTTTAAGTTGGTTTCTACTATAGAATAATTTTCTATATTTCCACACAGTCTATAGTTTACTGATTTTTTTTTATTCAAAACAGCTCTGCAGCTTCTGTATCTCTGAGGTGCAGACTCAGCCAGATCAGACCGTGACTTTAGCAGTCACACTGGGTGCAAAGGATGATGAGGTAGTCAGTACACATTCTAGGAGATGAGTGGCCAATGCTCTGTGGAACTCATACAGTGATGGCTCAGCCAAAAAAAGCACACTTCAGAAACTGTCAGCAATGAGGATTGTCCACCTGCAAAGGTGAGGAGAGTAACATTGAACCTAAAAACATCACAAAAAGAAAGTAAACTTGAAAGTTTTGTCAAGTGTTAATGGTTCACTAAAATCATGCTGTTAGATTAGCATTATAATTATAATAACTGTTGTTCATTTATATATTCATTCCTTTATTCAAATTTTTTTACACTTATTTTGAATATTAGGGACACGGTGGGGTATCCCATGTCCAGCCAGGAAAGAATGTGTGTCACTCACACAGAAACACACACTTTAGAGGAGCAATTTAGAGCAGCCAATTTACTGTTAATCCTTGTTTTGGACTGAGGGAGGAACTGAGATAACCCATGTGGACAGGAGGAGAACATGAAAACTCCACCCAGATCGGGAATTGAACGCGGATTGCCAGTGCTGATAGGTGAAGATGATTACCACTAAGTCATCGTGTCCCCTAATATATTAACATATTAAAATTATGCTTATATATTAGTTATTATATTTCCTCCAACATACTGAGACAGTTCTATTGTTTTATTAAAAATATATTTACAAAATTCAAAATTAAATGTTTTAGTAAAAGCTTTTAACATACAATACGGTCATTTAAATTTGAAATTAATTACCTTCAGTTTACTAAAGAAAAATTAGATAATAAACATACAAGATGAAAAAAAATGCAGGCAAAACATACAGTGCAATTGTGTAACATACACGAGGGGGTCAGACAGACAGATGAGGACAGCCAAAAATACAGCCAGACCAAAACAGTCCTTATTTTTTTTAAAATCAGAGTGAGTGATGTTGCTCTTGCTTTGTTATAATGTGATGTGCTTTGAGTGGTTTAGCAAGAGAATGACCTAACATTCTTCTATGTCTCCAAAGCAACAAGGTCAGAGGTCAGCCCCCATTAAGCTCTGTTACTTCTAATCATTACAGTTCCCTGCTGGCTGTTTATTGGGAAGAGCATGACCTCTGGTCTTTCAAGGCTCAATGGGCACAAAGAGGTCACAGGCTTTGGCCACACACCCAACAAAGTATAATATTCCTAATGCTGTAAAAATTTGGCTTTAGAGGGGATTTTAATGACAAAAATAAACAATAATATTAATCATAATGATATTAACTTTTATAACATCCAGTTTAAAATCTGTCCCTCTTTTTCAGCTGTAACAGCCTTCACATTTCTGGTAAGGCTGTCTGCAAGATTTTGGTTTGTGTCTGTCGGACATTTTGGCCATATATCCACTGTGTGTGATGTCAGACGCAAGTGTTAGGTAAGAGGGCTCTGAGAAGGACAATCAATTTCTTCCACACCACATTTTGAACACATTGATGCTAAAACATGTTGTCAAGTAGTTGAGCATGGTTTTATGTGTTTTTTGCAGTTGATGCTATTTTAGATAACAAAACATAACATAACTAAACATAACACTGCACATCTCATGTTGTAAATTTAGGAATCATTCGGAATTCAGGGCTTACTAGCAGTTTAAATGCAATTCACAGGTGGGGAAAAAAAAGTATGTATTTATTCATTCATTCATTCATTCATTCATTCATTATCTTTCACTTATTCCTTTATGAGGGTTGTGGTGGGGGTCCCCATGCCCATCCAGGGGAGAACGTCTCGGGCGCTGGGCAGATACACCCAGGACAGGGTGCCAATCC
>JAOUQT010340107.1:0-12911 GCA_025769995.1 Xyliphius kryptos | reverse complement strand
AACTGAAATATTTTATTTATTGAGATCTAGGATGTGTTATTTTTGTGTTCCCTTTATTTTTTTGAGCAGTGTATATAAGTTGTTTCTTTCTGGCCATATTGAGCCTGTAAGCAAGCCAACAACTGCTTAGGCTTCAGATACTAAACTAACCTAGAATATTGTGCTCCTCTTTATGCTCACTTGGTATAACATTTTTCAGCCGTGCATCACAATTGAGCAAGGGTGTCCTAACAACCAGTCAGCCAAATAACATCCTTAACTTGAATTGGTGGCCATACCAGGGGATTAAGGCAAAGGACTAATAGGACTATATGCTAAATAAGTCTCATTACAAAAATAGGCTTTAATACAAACATTTTTATTCTTTAAAAAACATCTAATACACTTAAATTAATTGTAAAATTGGAAATATTATTTGTGAATTGCATGACATTGTGTTTTTCTTTCAAAAAGAGGAGAATTTGCCAGTAATCCTAAACTTTCGAGCAGTAGTCTATATTGATATGTTAAATTTACATGGATCCATCTTCATACTCTTAGGCGATAGAATAAAGGCCAAAAACAAGGAGACAGTCCCTTCCGAAACATCACTTTCAGTACTGGACTACTCCACCCACTATGGGCAGTCAGTGATCTGAACTCCATAGCAAAAGTTCCTTGACGTAACCTGAGCAGCATGGGGCCACGGGCCTTTCCTTCCTGGTGATGAGATGAGCAAATGTTGCTTTAAAAGTCTTGAAGACCACAAAGTATAACTGACACTCTGGGCCTCCCAGATGGCAGTGGCCCACTAACTGACCTCACAGAAGCATCCAATTGCACTAAGTCTAGCTTGACAGACAGTACTTCGTGTCCAATGCTGGGTGGCCAGAACTGTCCTCATGGGGACGCAACTCAATGGACCAGCATCCGCTGACTTTCTGAGGCTTTCTAAGGCTGCCTGCTGGCTCTCCGGTGCTTCCACACACTCTGAGGAATTACAGTCACAAGCTTGCCAGACTGTCTGCAGTGCACTTATCACAGCAAAGGATACCCATCCTTTCTGTGTAGAGTGCATGGGTTAAAATGACTGCAGCCATTGCCTCGCACTGCTGAGAAAGCTGCTTCATCTTTTCCTCAAGGTCAAAACCTTGCAGAACAGCTACACAGAACAGCAGGACTCAGCTCTGGAAGTTCCCCAGAGTTCAGTATTGCGGTTTACCAGACTCACCAGGAATAACTGGCGCTCTGGGCCTTGGTCCGTGCTTATTGGTAGATCGCCTAGAACACTCTACATGCCAATGTTCTGTAGAGAATTCCACCTGTTTATGACACTTTACTCCCCCTTGCTGGTGATTTGTATTTATTTATTATTTTCGCAATAAAACTGGCAGTGAGTTTTCATTGGTTAATTTTGTCACATAACTTAATCAAGCCAGAATTCGAAATTTACGTGCATGCTTGTGTCAGTGATCTGCATGCTGCATCTTGGTTTTCCCCTCATGCATGCGTTACTTCTCAACCGAAGAAAAGGTCGCCTTAAAGCCAAATGTCCTTCAAACCAGGCTTGGTGAAACTTAATGCTTCTCTGAGGTCAGGTCTCTCCCATAGGTGGATCTCTCCACTTGATGGTATCAGAGTTGCAATAGTAACCATTTATTCCTTAATCACAAGCCCACGACCGCCTTTATGAATTCATTTGAGCACATTTGGGTTACTTGCTGGTGACTCACAAAACTTGTATGGCGCACTAGACAGTTTGCTTAGTAACAGACGCAGAAACACCTTCTGTAGTGCCAGTGGGATTTAAAGGATTCGGTCCCAGGGGAGGTTCAGACATTCAGAGCAAACATGTATAAAACTTCTTTTAACATAAACTGAATGAAAAGTTTTCTCATTGCACACAGTTTTGAAAGAACCCTCAGTGTCTACAGTTATCTCTCAGATGTGTTATTTTTAACATAAACAGGTTTAAAGGCTTTTGCAGAGCAAGCACGTTCATAAGTATGTTTAGCCCAAAGATCTTAAATCGTAGGCATTACCAAAAATCAAGGAAAGGGAAAATGGGTCATAAAGCCATCTTAACGCCAAGCACAGAAGTAAGGCATGGAAGAACAAGACCTTTAACCCAACCTTCACCAGCAGCTGTATGGGGTAAGAAAGAAAATGCTGCAACTACACACAGCTGAGCCAGAGGGAAGCCCAGTAATCTATATAGAGTAATTTTTTTAAAATGCAAGCCACTTTAAGAAGGGAGCCAGCTGACACAACCAAATTCTAAATTTTTGTTGAGGAGCACAAATGTGTCTCCTGAGGCAGCTGAATTCCAAAGTCCTTTAAACTAGATGCTACAAAAGTAGACCTGCCAGGTTTGTTCTGCAGTGTAGAACTGCAGCATGTCCAAAAAACATAAAACTAACCAAGGTTTAAAAAAGGTTTAAAACTATAAAGACCTGTGAGACCAGAGAGTAACTAGAAGACAAGAGATAACAATTCAAAGTAAATATGTTTAATATAACACACACTAATACAATCAACAAAATAATAAAGCCACAAAAAATCCAAGAACATCCAACTGGATGGACCTAAATTGATTTTAGTGTACATAAAAGAACTTAGTGGAACAAAAGCCAAGGGAAAACCCTGCATCCAAAGTAGTATACAATTTGTCTTTAATTTAATTTAAAATAACATTAAGTGCAATTTTATCTCTGGTCTATACTATGTATATTGAAATGTGTTGTACAAATAGTACAACACAAGATCTAAGGATTTTTAGCTTAAACCTTTTAGTTAGATTATAAAGAAATTACATTTAATGACTTTTTGCCTAAACTTTTTGCCTAAACACGTGATGAACTTTGAATTAATTAAACTATGACTTAATGAATTAATAAACTTTGCTAATATTAAATGTTTTATTTGTCATTTATTCAATATGCTTTGTTTTTTTTATATTTAAATATCTTTGCTTCACAGATGCAAATAATTCCACAAGACTCTATGGGGTGTGGAAAATGAATCCTAAACTGAAGGTTATACATTATAACTGTCCTTTACAGGAGAATTTCACCAAAGACTGGCAGCTGAAACAGCTAAATCAGGAACTCATAGGAGCACATGTGACTGAAATGACCATAAAACATAAAAATGGATCACAAATAAAATTAACTAAAATGAATGTAACCTGAAGCATGTGTATCAAAAGTTTACACAGGCAGGGAAGTGGCAATCCAATGTATGACTTATGACTTAAAAAAAAAACTCCCAGTAAGCTAAATAAAGAAGTTATGATCTTGGATGGCTGGCAAATGATGATGATGACCAAAGCAATAAAAAGAAAAAGATTATTGCTGTGCGGGAGAAAAGTGCATGCACATGCACATTGGCATAAATGATTGCCCTGCATAGTCCAGACAGGAAGGGGGGAAAGGAGCTTTATAATGTCCCTGAGGAGAAGAGGTGCAGAACGTCATCTGGAACTGAAAGAAGGAAGTGCAGAAACTGTCTGGAGCTGTCTTTAATGTTGTTCGGCCATTGTTAGCTTGTCCATCTGGTGAGCCAAACTCTTCTTAGACCTTTAGTGTAACAAGACTTTCTGTTATCAGGGATGGATTGGCGCCTTGTCCGGGGTGTATATGTCCAGCGCCCGAGACGTTCTCCCCTGGATGAACATGGGGAACCCCAACGCGACCCTATTACAGGAAGATAATGAATGAATGACCTTTTGTCATGAATGCAAATGGTACAGCTAGACTTTATGTTGTTGTGAAAAACAAAACTAAAATTTACTAGCGATACGACACAGATAAGACTAAACTAAAAGCATGACTGGACATGCAAATATTTTACAGGAAATAAAAACAACTAACACCTCCAGATATAGAAATAGAAACACATTGGCTTATTTAGGAAAATCAAGAAAAATATATTTGACTGAAAATAGTCATACAAGGGAACGTAAACAGCAACACATGGAACAAAAAACTATTCTAGCAGACAGAGAGATGGCAATTCAGGATGTTGCACTTTTTCAGTGTTATGTTGGCTTCCACTGGGAGGAAAACACCGAGCTAAGACACATCAATGAAGTCATTCTCTGTTCAATGGGGACCAACTAACCAATTAGCAAACTGATACACCGACACAGACCGGACGAGAAAAAACATAGACAGCCGGTCAGAGGTGTGATTTTTGCAGTATTCCCTTTCACAAGGCAAGCAAAAAAGTGCCCCAAAAAGGAGGCAATGTCCAAAAATAGAGAAGAGAGGTAAAAAACATCAAGCACAAAATACATAACAGCCCCAGTACATCTGGAGCTGTTAAGTGACAATCTGAACCACGGATCTCCAAAAGACACCAAAAAGCACAAAGAAGCGCATTGGGGATCCTTGGAGCTTACCCCCTTAAGATGTACTTGGGCTGTTATGTATTTTGTGCTTGATGTTTTTTTCTCTTCTCAAGCACTGCCAGAATATCCAGGTTTGCCATGCCACACCGTAGCGCAAAAGCCAATCCTGAGCTGATGTGCGAAGTTCTCCCATAGCGTGCGAAGAGATGGCTTGCACAGCACAGAGAAAAGGGATGGTGAAGCATACGAAGAGTGAGAAGCAGGTACAGGGACGAGGAAAGCAGGTTAATGAGTGACCACATAGACAGGAGGCAGGGGGGGAGAGGAGCGACATCCACAGGGACAAACGAAGAAGGAGTGTGCTTCTGAGCAAAACAGATGCTGATGACCAAGCGAATTGAATTGCCCAGGGACATCAAAAATAACCCCCAGCATCTCAATATGGTTAGTGCAACATTAGAACTGGGTTGGCTTTTGTTCATATTCTGCTTTTTACAATCTTACACTGTCAGCTTCACAGTGTTCAATGTCTGATTCCCAAAAATAGCAAGCCAAAAAAGACAAGTGGCAAAGAAAACTCCCTGATACTGATGTTTTTACAGAAAAAAAAAAACTCGTAAGGACCGAGGTTTAGTGGGGAATTTTAATGCCTTGAGCAGCCAGTAAGAATTAACAATGTAGTACAGATTATTTATGATCAATTATCCATTTTTTTCAAAAATGGATAAACTTTAGTATAGTTTAGTATGACTATCCAAGCAGGACTGCAAAGCCAGAAATCCAGGCTCTGTCCATTAATTGTCGTTGCTGTAGTGCTCTGGCGGTGTTATGGATAATAACCATAATAATGTATAATAACTTTAATCTTGCGCCATTATCTAGGTTGCAGATCAGTCATAAGTGAAAAACCCGGGGGCTGCATTAATAACCTTTAACTACCATCTATCATCTCAAGTTCTGTCTTTCCCCCCTAAGCGTCATCTTTTTCTCTATGGTCCTGACACAGCATGGTATGTATGATGTGCACGTGCCCTGAAGTATTTTGTAATTGTTACACCTGCAAAAGCTCCTGCACCCAGAAATTCTAATTTTGGTAATTACTTTCGTCTGGGACACACCCCTTCCTCTAATATTTGTATGCATGAACTTACGGCAAGTGTATTTTTTCACTTATGGTGTTCCCTGAATGTGAGGGTTTATCTTCTCTGTATGAATCTACGATTGTTTTAGTGCAATCTTTGTCTGTGGCGTTTGAGTCCCACAAGCCTGAAACTCCAGAGAACCCGATTCTCTGCTAGCCTGCCATCGAGCCATTTCTGTGTCGGTACTTAAATGGACCTGCACTGCTGGAGGCGCACTATTTTGTGTTGTTTTTGGTCTTGCTTGTATTTACTTTTAAACAACTTTCAGAACGTGGTCATAAAAAATATTTTTAAAGACACAAAGACACCAAGCACAGGACATGGTATCTATGCTCTAAATGATATGTGTATGAGGAGCAAGTTAAATGCAGACATGCCTTTCAAGAAAAACACAATGTAAGCACTCTGAGCTTTAAGACACTAAGCGATGAGAACAATAATTGGCTTTAAATGCATTCACAACTCAAACAAAATGTGGATGCAACTGAGCCTAATTACTCTGAGCCAGCAAAGCATAGCACTAAACTGCCACAAATTTCTTGGATAACAAACCCTAGCCACAAATGTGACTCCTAGGGATGAGGTACTGTAACCCTATAAAATAAAACCCTGTAAAATGAAAGATGATTCCTGTGAGATATTTAAAATATACCAACTGCTTAATTGAGTGTGTTTCGTTGTTGAATATGAAATTTAACTCTAAAAAATTTAAACCAAAGTGCTCAAAATATAAATTCAAGTTAAAAATTCTCATTTATAAATTACACCAAGAAATATTTCAAATTTAAAAAGATATTCATGGCAGCAAGAAGGCCATGACATTTATATGGCACTATATGCAATAGGAATCCGATTCATTTATTAACCCCCAGGGGGAAATTGCAGTTGTTACACTATGTATCTGCCCATCGCCCAAAGTGTTCTTGCCTGGATGGATGTGGGGAACCCCACCGTGACCCTCGTAAATGATTAAGCAGAAGATAATGAATGAATTAACACTAAGTGCTTCTATAAAATCAAGAGAAAATACAATTTAAAGGTCTAACTATAAATACAACAATATTAAAATAAATGTAGGGTGAGAATGAAAAAAGGCTGTGAGTGAAAAAAGCTTGGTGCTTCATCTTGTTCTTCAGATTTGTGAATAGAGAACGCAGTATTGAGACCTCAGCTCAGTAACTTTACATCTGTGTCTTTCTCAATAAATTTAGTATTTTAACTAACACTAGTGATAGCATTATTCTTATTAATGAGCACGACACTCGTAATGAATAAACAATGGGGGGGGGGGGATAGGGAAGTAAATTTAGTCATTTCAAAATCAGGATGTTACGAAGGTTACTATAAACGAAAAGAAATGTAAAATAGAGATTAAAGCAAGACCAGTATTTTGGATTGGGTCTCCTGGTGGGCCCCCTGGGAATTTTTAATATCTCAATGAATGTAAAAACAATCCTAGACATACCTGCCAAATTTGAAGTTTGTGGGATGAGTGCCCAAAATAGAGCAGGGCCCATATTTTGAAGTGGGTCCCCTGTGGGAATATTTTTTTTTTATTTTTGACCTCTATGACTGTAGAGGTTATCCTATATATCTCTTCCAAATTTGAAGTTTGTGAGGTGAGTGGAAGTGCCCAATTTTATCAGGGCCCATGTTTCAGATTGGGTCCACTGGTGGGCCCCCCGGTGGGATTTTGAAAGTGAAAACTGCTTAGATGTTCCAAGTGCATGGTGGGGAATTGCCGTGCCAAGTTTCAATCTTGTAGGTAGTCGGGAAGTGGGAAAATTAGTGATGAGTCAGTCAGTGAATGAATGAGTGATTGAGTGAGTGAGTGAGTGAGTGAGTGAGGGCTTTGGGTTTTATAGGTATAAAGATATAAGAATAATAAAGATGCATTGTGCAATGATTTTTGTTTATACAGATATGTCTCTGTTCATACAGAGTGTTTCTTAGCTATGTATGAATGTAATAGCATGAGGAAAGAAACTGTGTCTGGTGGTTTTTGTATACAGTGATTTGTATTGTGTGATAGAGGGAAGGATCTAAAAGGTGTCCTGGGTAAGAGGGGTCTGTGATGATTTTCTCTGCCTGTTTCCTGGTTCTTGAACTATACAAGTCCTGCAGGGTTATTTGCAGTGAGGAGCACAGGATGTTAAAGAACACCTAATTAAAAATATTAAACAGAGGAATTTATTTAATTTCTTTGTCACCTGTTGAAACAGTGCTGCACAGTTAGTTTTGGGACCAATTGAAGCTGTGTATACATAGTAGGAACATTCTCATAAATTATAAACCAATGCTGTATGTATAGTATGTAAGTATGTAGGGGTCCCAGAGCTACAGTATGTAACGGAAAAAAATTTGCATGGCATAAAACAGACTTATGACTTCCTCTTTACCTTCTGGGGTTAACAAATACTTTTACAAGCCCTACTCTCAAAAGAAATTGGTATAGCAAATGTGGTTCTTGAAAGTTTGTAAACCCATCAGAAATTTTATTATTGCTGCATAAATTCGACAAGAAAGTATTTGAAATTTGCCAGAGAAATTACATTAAACTTGCTCATTCGTCAAAAATTACATTGAAATTGAAATTGTTATTGTTTTTTTTTTTTCAAATGGGATGACTGTTAGGTCATAACTGATGGGTGTCATCTTTAATTAAAAGAACAAAAATATTTTAAATTTAGATGGTTTTTTTTCAAGTATATCATGTCAATAATTTTTAGCCTTTGAAGGAGATTTGTTTATACTCACCATACACCATGTGCACAATTATTCAGTAAGTTGTATGTGTTTATTTAAATAAATATCATTATATCTTATTATTACCGTTGGTCAAGTGAAGAAGAGGACCATGTCATTGTACTTTCATTTTACATTCCAGTATTTTGCATTTAAATACATCCATCACAGGGTGCCAATCTAGACTACAGGGGTAATTTAGAGCAACCAATGTATCTCGAATCCATGTTTTTGAACTGTGGCAGGAAACCAGAGAACCCGGAAAAAAACCTACGCAGACACGAGAGAGAACATGGAAACGCCACCCAGATTGAGATTTGAACCAGGAATCCCCAACGCTGAGAAGCAAACATGCTAATCATTAAGCCACTGTGCTGCCCATTAAGTAGTATAATACAAATAAAAAACATTTTAAAGGATTATGTAATTTTCTTAAATAAAATCCTAAGAAAAATTAAACACAATATGTCATTATTTTATTTCAATCAATACATTTATTATTGTGCTGCTAAGAAATCTGCTGCCCATGTATTTTCTTTACTTTTTATAAGGTCATTTTTATAAGTAAAAATACTTCTGATCATTAATGTAACTTATCGTCTAATTGAAACCAAGGAGCACAGTTTACACAAATGCATGAATGCACCCATTTACTTAAGTGACCTTTTCAAAAACCGATTAGATTTAATAAGAGCCCCTATGTTATACTAAATGGAGCCTTGCGACACTTTTTCACACTTGTGAGGACAGATATAAGGTGCCCTGCTGCTGAGATTGCTTTAACTTTGGTGGTCCTAATAAATCAATTCACAGATGTGCTTCTCAAAATAAACAAAACCTTGTTTTTTTACCATTCTGGTTGCATTTTCCCCCTTAAACCTAACTTAATATTGAATACTGGTTTAGAGTTATGCTATGTATGATGGGTTGAGAGTGAGATTATATGGTCATTTATTTAACATTAAATGTTTATGAAGAAGAAAAAAAGGCAATATGCCGATTGCACCACAGCAGCAGTGGGTGTGCGATAATCGGTGCAAGTAGGGGGAGCACATCCTACGCTGTTGATTTATATATGCCACTACTGTCGTGTTGTCACAGTAGACTAACGTGATGGCCATGGAGGTGAGGGAGGAAATGTCTCCCCCTAGCCACATGGCTAGTAGCTCCAGAGATGTGAGTGGTGGACAGCCATATCTTGTTTACACCCCTGCACTCGAGGGTGACGTTTTAAGGTGGGACCATTCCGCTCTTTACCAGATTGACTCTGAAGCTGAGCGATGCAAGATGGGACAGCAGTGTGCATGTTCCTTAGCACTTTCTGTATGGAATCAGCTATTACTAGCCAATCGTATTTATATGTCAGGATCCACAGCCTCACTAGTCTTAGGTGGTAAGTGCCGCCTCATAGACAGAACACCCATGGGCTTAATGAGAGCTCAAAGCAAAGCACTGTGTACTTGTAACACACACCGCTGTGTGCGAAATGAAGAAACTTCTTATGTGGGGGGGGTAGATGTTTATTTGAAATAATGCATCTTTGAGATCTACTGTTGTGAACCAATCGTTCTGACAAATACACCAAGAGAATGGGTTGAATGTCAGCATCCGGAAATTGTACTTTTCTAAGCGTTTGTCTGGAACTCTCAAATTCAAAATCTGACAGAGGGCACCATCCTTTTTTGGGAATATGAAGTACTGTGAGTAATGAACCATGTGACTTCGGTCTGGCAGAACAATCTGGATCACCCACTTTGAGTAAGATGGACGTGATCTCCTGCGCTAACAATAGAGAAGCAGTCTCGTCTGTGCGAGAGCTGATTATTTACCCAAAAGGAGTGGATGTCATGGCGAATTTATGGCAACAGCCTGGTAGAACCATGTTTGTGACCCACTCGAGGGCATGTAAGTCTTCCAGGCTCACACGCTCTGGCACAGAGTTTGAGCGCGGTCTGCCTTGCTCGGTTGGGGTGTGTTGGCACCCTCTGGTGGGGTGGCCAGGTGGTGCATGGCCGGCCTGTGAGCTTGTAAAATGGCGGCCTTCTGCATGACGGCAAGGTAATGCGCCACAGGACTGTGAAATGGCGGCCTCTGTCGTGGCAGAAAAGTAATGCGCTGCAGGCTGGTGTGAATAAACCTTTATTACACATGGTCGTTAAAAAAATTATTCCAAACAATTGGAACTTAGTCCATGTATAGCAAGCACTGTTAGTCCGTGGTCTGTTTTCCGGGTTTGGCCAGAAATTCTGCAGCTTAATGCAAACTGACTGCTCTTAACTTCCAGCAGGTGATGATGTGGCTTATGATGCTTTCCTGCCAGGGAACAAACCAGGTTTTTGTGCACCACCTCATATGTGCATTGGCCTAAGAAAAAACATAAATGATGCAAGCATGTAAAATTTGCCAAATGAAGCAGCTAGCTTTTGAACTGAACTCCGGGCCATGTGCTATTGTTTACAAGGGGGGCAGCTTAACACATGAAAATGTGGATGTGCCACCCAATAAACCACAATAAATGTTTTTGTTTTTTTTTAATGGCAACATAATTAAGGACAGGTGCAGTGGCACCCAATGTGTACAGCCACAAATATTATATTACAAAAAAAACTTTTATATCTTTAGCTTGTGTATTTCGCAAGTACTTTTTGTACATGTAGTGTTAGAACATTCAAAGTATGATTTTAACAATATGGTTTAATATACATGAAGTGTGTATGGAAATCCCAGTATTATTTCCAATTAAGTAATGCTTCTAATACAAATACACAGGTCTTGTTCACTGAAAAATTTTAATTTATCAGTGTCATTATTAATATTTAACAATTGCATTATGTTTGCATTGCATTCTAAATTGCATTTTCATTGTTCACCTTTAAGGCTACATTTACATTTAGTTATTAAGCAGACGCTTTTACCCAAAGCGACTTACAAGTGTTCTGACCCCCACTACCTTGATACAGGACCCTTGGAGCAAGGGTTAAGGGTCTTGCTCAAGGACCCACATTGATAACTTTAGTGGACCTGGGATTTGAACCCACAACCTTCTGATTGACCCTAACCACTGAGCTACCACGCCATCATCTATTCATCATCTAGCCCAATCATCATATCTCACCAAGCCACTTTACATATATAGACCCAGCCAGATCCTTAGATACTCCGCATTTATATGTCTCAATGTTCCCCCAGCCAGTATTACCTCGCTGGACATTTTCAAATCACCTCTTAAAACTCATTTGTGTTGGTCAGCATACAGCTCTAAAAGTGTTCTTTTCTTTTTTTATTTTAATTTATTTTTATGTTTATCCTGTTGTTTGCTTGTTTGAATGTTTTTATTAGATTTTTTGAAAGGTGCCTATAAATAAACTGTATTATTATTATTGTTATTATTATTAACTACAACAACAATAATAATAATAATCATAATAATAATATTATGGGCAGCTGTACCACCATTTCCTGTTATGTAAAGGAAAAGACAGCTGTTTTAGGTTTTTATGAGGATCAAGAATAACATTCATATTCTGGTTTACATAAAAAACTCACAAATCAAAAATAAATGTAATATTTACATTTGTGTGATGTTGTGTAATGTTGTTTTCATTGGGCACTTTTCATTTCATTGGTACCATGTAGTAAAATAACTGAAAACATACATTTATAAATATTAATGTAAATGACTTATAATGTTTAAAATATGTTGTTCAAAAAAAGTTTCCTTTAATGCAAAAAGCATATGTTTGTCCTTTAGACTCCTTTCACATTGACTTTAAAGTGGTAGTGGTTGTTTGAACAAGAAGAATTCACTTTTTTTTTTTTTTGATTTATTGAATTTGAATGCATCACAAAAGAGAAGCAAATTAAAAGTCTAGTTATCAGTTCTTTAAAAGTTTAAATGAAGTATAAAAAGTAGGCAAGTGAATTTTAAGCATTCTGCAAAAAATCACAGGCTTACTAGTTGCTTATATAATCTTTTTTAAAGTAGCAATATATAACTTTTGAAAACATGTGATATGGTTTTCCCACCTTTAGAAACACAACAGCCCTTGTCTAAAGTTGGCTGTGTCCATCTAATGATGTCGGACTTTTAAAAGGTGATTTAAAGCTAATAATTTATGTTGTATTATTGTGTTTGGAAATTAACATGTAGAAAGACATATGTAAAGCCTGGAAAAGGCTGAATGGACGAATAAGCAGCTATATGGTCAATGGCCATATACAATGCTTTACTGTGATACTTCTAGTAAAAATCTGCGAATAAGCAAATAAATGTCACTTTGAATTGCTTTTACTCAGTAATGAAAAACACCTTTAATGCCTTTAGGCATTTCATTATTAAATTTAACTTCAAACAGCAATAGTTTTTCACAGTTCTGTCATATGCCTTCAATCAGTCCAGCATAAGGTTTCAATAACTAAAATACACACTCAGTATTGCCTTCCTCAGACTCTCCAGTCTTTTGCTCCTCTTTCTCCTGTGGATTTTACTGCCATTATATGACTTTCTTCTGTTTTTACTCACTTCAGTTTACATTGTTATATTATTATTATAATTTGGGTGCTAATATTAAAGCTGTTTTAGTTTGGCTGCCTTTCTTTAAATTGATCTTGGTTTGGTGAGCTGTTTAGTTAAAGCTTTGGTTTTATTATAAATTTACATCATGGCTGGAGTTTAATTTTACTTTTGTTTATTC
>JAOUQT010340100.1:0-12911 GCA_025769995.1 Xyliphius kryptos | reverse complement strand
ACCCAGATTGGGATTCGAACTGGGAATCCCCAGCGCTGAGAGGCGAATGTGCTAACCACTAAGCCACTGTGCCGCCCTTAGACTTTAAACATGAATAAGTTATTTAGTTTGAGCAACAGATTAATTACCAATAACAATAATTGGTCTGAATGGTTTGTAAAGTATTGTGCTTGTTTTATGGGAACCTGATTCAGGTGGTTGTTCTAGTTGATCAGCTCTGAGAGAGTTGCAGGAGGCGCATGGTTTGTGGTGCAGAAAAACTGCATGTGTCCTGGATTTAGTTCAGCTTGTTTTGACTTGTGCACCCCCACCCCACCCCACCACACCCCTTTGTGGATTTGCATGAGCAGCTTGGTTGTTTTACAGCGTTGTTAGGTTTTCAAATTCTGCTGTTCTCTTCACTCTGATTCTCTGCCCTGTGCAGGAACTGTGGGAACGTGTTCTGCGCCAGCTGCTGCGATCAGAAGATCCCGGTGCCGAGCCAGCAGCTGTTTGAGCCGAGTCGTGTCTGTAAGGCCTGTTACAGCAACCTGCAGCCACCTGCGGCAGAGCTGGACTACGACAAACCCATAACCGCCAGCTCTAACTGAAGGAGTGACCGCCTGCTCTTGCGGCACTCCTTTTATTCCTACGTCTTCATCCTAAAGGGAAGTTCTCTGAGTTAGGAAGCTGAAACGCACATGTCATTTGGGACACTCACGCCGTGTGGTTATTGGATTTCCATCGGACCGCCTGTCGGGGTGCTTTGCTTTTAGTGCTGCTGTGTATAAACGTTCCTCAGTCCCGGGTTTGTCCCTCCACCAGGACGCGCCCCGGTGTCCGGCTGCAGCTCTTAAGAATTTAACTGGAAAATAGTTCCTTTTCAAAAACG
Organism: Xyliphius kryptos; assembly: GCA_025769995.1. Lineage (NCBI taxonomy): Eukaryota > Metazoa > Chordata > Actinopteri > Siluriformes > Aspredinidae > Xyliphius > Xyliphius kryptos. The sequence goes on along the minus strand of JAOUQT010340100.1, from coordinate 12,040 downwards.
CATCATGTAAATGCAGACCCCAGCTTAATCCCGCCCCTTTTATGACTGGACATGTTTGAGTATCTTTACAGTATGAAACTGGTGCGCACACATTTTTGCCACTTAACTAACATTTTGTAACATATTGCAAATAAAATAATATATAAGAATGAGATAAGTGGAGTTGTATAGAATTAACAAAAGTGACTTCTGAGTTGTAGCCTTTGTTTTTTACTTTTTTTAGCACTCACCAAAATACGCGGGGTGATGTAGCAGGATGTTTATCAGCAAACAGCTTCTCAATTTATTACTGAATATTTTTTTTCTCACGATTTGGAGGCCGTGCGATAATCAGGATGTCTGACCGTCATACAATCTGATCTATTTTTGGTAATATTCATTATTGTAAAGTGAGTGACCGGACTGAATGGCGGCGTAGAGTGAACCCCCTGAATGAGCACAATCCATGAATGTGAAGAATGGAAAAAAAAAAAAAAAAAAAAACGTACAAAAAGAGTCGATTCCAATGTTTATTTTTTTGCTTAATGACTCTGATGCTGTCAGAATCTTATAAGGAAATAAATCTGATGAAACCTGTTTGGGTTTTTTTATTGATGGAAAACAGACCAAGTTTCTGTTATGTTTAATGCTAAAAAAAAACACTCAGGTGTATAATAATTTCATATCTGTTAGAGGATTCGGACTAAACATCCCAAAACTAAAGACTCATGCGTTCACGTTTGCTAATACTCTGAAAATAATCATAAGAATAAATAAAAATAAATCTGAGCGTTGTGTTCACGGTGAGTAAACCATAGTATTTCGTACAGACCCTGAGGCCCATGTGATTTTCACCGACCGTGTAACTACTATAAAGCAGCAGATGAGCCCAGGAAACGTCCCGATGTCTCAAAAGCAGAATCCATTTATACTGGATCAATAAAAGGCTTTACATCCACTGTAGCAGCACAAGGACACTGGAAGCTACACTACAGTCTCAGAAGTAAAGTTTAACACAACATAAAGCTATGGATTAATCATACAGAGGCAGGTGGGTTCCTATAGAAACAGCAGGATCAGTGTTGATCATTACATATTTACATGCGTAGTCTGTTTATAGGGCTGAGTGATGGATTGATTAGGTTCATCATCGTGATAAGTTGTGTATAATGTGGGTATTAGCAGCACAGCATATGTTTATTATGAATCAATTTATAATCACTGGTTAATCATTTGGTTGTAAATTTTACATTTGAATATTGCTTTGTGTTTAACACCTTTTAGAAAAATATAAAACTATTAAGAAACTTTTTTAAATGTCCTGATAAATTTACTTAATTCTATTTTGTAATAGACCGATGGGGTGATGCCACACCCCCTCTACCCCCTACTGAACATAAAGGCATTACTTTGAGTCTTTAAGCGTAGCATGTGCTCCTGTTGTTTCTCAGTCGTGGAAGCTCAGTGTCACACTTCAAACCTACACTAATATAACGTTTTTAAGGTGCAGTCTTTACTTTTCTGTACACTGGGATCAGATATATGTAAACGCTTCATGATCCTTTATATAATGTATCTCCCCCCAATTATGAGAAGCCTTAGGAACAGTTTTCCCCAGGGGTGGAGTAACATCCCCTCTGCTTTACAAAACATCCTAACATCAGGCACTCATCGTTGTGATGACGTAGTACACATTGTCCAACCTCTCTCTCACTAAACCCACAGATACTTATGGCATCATTAGGATTTGTCTCTTTTCAGAAGAGGAGAATTCAAGGAGAATTCATATATAATGTGTGTCTCAATACTGTTGATCAAGGGTTCTGTATATAACAAATCTGATATTAATGATTAATGCAACTTGTGCTAAAACCATGGTACGTCTTTCCCAAACTGCTGACATTAAGCAGGAAGTGTGGAACTGGCCCCTTACTGGATCAGATTTACTGTAAACCAGTAAAGCAGAAGGTGACTTCATACATTTGGTCTTTCCGTATACGTTCTGCTCTATTGAGATGTTTTTTGTTTTTTTTTAAACTTAACCTTGCATTTGTTGTCAGAGGAGAATGGGGTTCCACATTTGACCCTAGTTCCTTTGATGGTTCCTCACATTTTCTAGAGGATTCTTTCTTTCCGCTGTCACCTGTGTGTGCTCATTAGACCTGGTGTGTAATGTCCTTTGTGACAGTAGCTGTTAAAAGTTGAAATTAACGCCTTTAATAAAACAGGAACCACCTTTTTAAAGTGGAGGATCATTTTAAACACAACACTGTTACTATAGTTACCATATAACAGAAAGATGAAGAGACCTGCTCCAGCTGTGTGTCCTGTTTACATTGACACTAAAACATTAAACTAAAACCCCAGCGGTCCTTTAATTAACATATTAGTACCTACTTTTAAATTCCAGTAGACCTCAGAACGTTATTTCTGCTTCCAGAATGAGAGAGGGACCATAAGGAGGTGAAAAAGCGCAATATAATCAGCACATGCTTACATCTGTCAGCAGCTCATCAGAAATGGTTCCTGTAACACAGGCGGCGCGATTGTCACGGAAATGAAACGCTTCTATGTAAGAAATCTCACTATGTACAAACAGGTTTCGTAAAAAATAGACCAGGCTTTGTCGTTCAGCTCTCACACTGTTTAAACCTATAAAATCTGGAGCTTGTATATTTACATTAGGGCTGTGCTGTGTTTATTATTTTAAAGATTTGGGGAGGGGGAAATGTTATAATCAGATATCTACAGTCTGGCTCTTCTCAGGGACCCTCAACTTAAGTCATATGAGCAAAGCGCTTAAAGTTGCTTAACAGTTAAAAAAAAAACAATGATGCTCTGCTCACACCAGAACATGGAGCAGCTGCAGTGAAAGAGGAGGGGCCTGTAAAACGGCATATCCATCTGAGTGGACATCAGTTAGGAGGTGCGTAAACTCCAGAAGTCTATGGAGGTCGCTCACACTGAAGATTGGTCCCACACCTACACCAGCACCACCGGAACAAAGAAGTTAGAGATTAGATGTCTAGACAACACTACAGCTGGCTCTGTAAAGGTAAAAGTGAAACATTAAGTAAAACGTCTGTTAAACCTGGACTCCAGTTTATTATCGCGCTCAGTCCGTAGGGGCCAAACACAACTCAGGACACAGTTCAGTCTAATGAAGTCTAATGTTCCAAATTATTATGCACAGCAGAGTTTTCAATCTTTTCATTTTCATAAAGAACAAAAAATGGTCATGTGTGATATTATAAGCATTAGCAGGTTATTACAAACTGAAATCAGTTTTCAAGTCAAAACCTTATTCTAGGTGATGTTACATTTGCACATAGAACCGCTTGTTCGAAAGGAGCTTCTGAACTCTCTCGTCCATAGAATTTGTCAGGTTTTGGATGCTATCTGATGGAATGATGCCTTGACCTAAACACTCCACAATTTGTTGCTTCTCAGCAGCTGACACATCCTTTTTTTTCCCATTTTGGCTGAAAATGTAGGCTGCTTAATAATGTGGGACAGCCTTTAATTGGACACACCTGCCAAACTAATTTGCACAGGTGGCTGCAATTGCTTTCAGTGATAAAAAGAGCCCTGACACACAACACCATCAATGAGTTTAACTGACAAGCAAAAAAACAAACACTTACCTTATCACTCAAACACTTTTTGTATAATAATTTGGAACACAGAGTAAATTGTGTTCTGTAATGTGACCACTGATTGGCAGTATTTGATTGTAAAAGAAATTGGAAACATGTCACTAAGCGATCAGTGTTCACTTTAAAAACCGAACTAGATCACACTGAAGACAACATTATTAGTGTGTGTTAGTAATGGTTTTATAAAAGCAATAAAGCCCTCTAGGCCGTGTATTATTGTAAATAAATCACAGGAAAGAGGTGTAACTGTACTCCGCTATGCGTCTGGATTAACAACACCACTTTCTTATGATTTATTCACAATAATGCCATGCCCTCTTGTACCTTATTGTTTTATAATATTACACTGGGGAATACGTTTACACAGAGCTGAACATACTCCTATTAAGATCTAATGGACAGCGAGTAAACAATCTCAGTGTTGACAGTGATTTATAACAACATCTTGAGCCTGTCAGTCACATCCTGGATTCAGTGCTTTGGGGTGAACAAAAGTCCCCTATGGTTTGTGGTTTTTACCATTTACATTAGACTCAATAATGAATTGATTTGGCTTTAGTTTCTGGAATGAAGCTGGACCTAAAAAGTAGATAAACCAGAGCCCAGGTCGAAGAAAACCAGTGGTGTTCTTCAACAGAAAGCAGAGCCCACAGGTGGAAACAGAGCACTAAAGGGGTGTGTTGAGGGGTGCTTCACCTTGTTAACAGGAGTAAGCTGAGTGCGGACTGAGCTGGAGTGCAGGCGGGTGCGCTCGCGTTCCCTCTCACGCTCGTCCAGGGGTCTGCCAGGTGACCTCTCTCGGCGTGTGTCGATAACGCTGCGCCCTGGTGATTTCTCCCGGTCCAGCGGCCGGGCCGGAGACTTGTCCCTGCGGAACTCTGTACGCCCCTCGCGGTAGCGGTGGGGTGTGCTCGGCTCCCGGTGAAGGATGCTCTCCTGGGATGATGGGCTCGAAGCCAGACGCTTTGAAATGTGCTCATTGTACGTCGGTGGGCCACGTTTATTTGGGCTGCTGTGGAGGAGTAAGGTTAATATGATGTGGGTTTGAGTGTGTGTAATTCTAGTTACACACAGTAAGAAACCTTTATTTACTAAACCTTTAATATTTAGTGTTGTTTTTTGCTTTTAGAATCAATAATGTAGTGTTCATGTGAATCTCGTGTTGATCTGATTTGTTAGAAGTGTACCTTCTGCTGGAACCGGTCCTCTGCAGTTCTCCAGCTTCTCGTACCACGTGGCCCTTACAGCAGATCACCCTCAGCTTGTTCTGGTAAGATGAGGCCAAGTATATGGCGCCGGACGAGATGGCTGGACCCAGGTATCGTGGATTAGGAACATCCAGATGAACAAGAGCGGGGGGGCTAAACACAAACATACCTACTGTTGTTTTACAAAATAACACTTAAAAGACCATTACACATAAATAATTGATATAAAACTGCAGACTAAACAATTCAGTTCTCTTCTTTGTTACACTATATGGACTAAAGTCCCGAGACACAGCCCATAACCACAGTGTTCAGGTGTTTCATTCAATACTTCATTCCATCAGGTGAATAAAATACGGTGTGTATGTCTCAGACCGGAGATGTTCACATCATACCCAAGAGCAGCGTGACTCTGAAGCTCAATAACATCCAGCGAGTTGAAGTAGGTCACAAACAGATATGGCTCTCTGAAGGCTGAAACAGTAAAACTAAACTTCACACATCAGGAATCATTTAAGCTGCTGAAATATTTAATTCAGAACATGAACGTACCAAACGTCAGAGGGAGGCGACTCCATCTCAGCTCATCTGAGCGACTCCTGCGTCCGTAAGCATCAACAAACACTCCAAACTCTGCAGGAGCAGAAATAGTTAATTTCATTTAGTAATATGTATGAGACTCTCATTTTATTGACATTGTTCACATTATATTTTTTACTTTTAAAAATATTTTAATATGTAGAAGTCTGTAGTTTTATGATGTTAGTAGATGTGCAGTGTTGAAATGGCTGTGCGCAGTGTGACAGGGGTGGACAGTTTGGTTCTTACCATGGAAACAAAGTAGGTACTCCTCTTTCTGAGCAAGACAGGAGATCTGCACAATGGCAATAGGGAAGCTGTACGAGGATGCAGTGAACATGGCGGAACCCAGGGACATGTCATTCTTGTCCAAGAACTCTGTGAAACACCAGAAAGACATCTGTGCACAGCCTCATCTTTGGTTCTTTTATGTAAAAGTAGGGACAGAGTTAAAATGTGTTCTGCAGAGCCACTCACCCTCCAGCACGTACTGCTTCATCTCAATCTCATAGAACTTATTGGTACCGATGATAATGCTGTAACTGGTGAAGTGGATACAGCTACAGGGTTCCAGAGTTTCAATCTCCTGAGAGAGAGAGAGAGAGAGAGAAAGACAGAACAGTGATAAAGTGAGACTTTTTTTATTACTTTTAACAGGGAGAGACAAAGTAGAGGAAAAACAGACAGAGAAACAAAATGAGTAAAGGAAATACACAGAGAGAGACAGAAACACAAACAGAGAACGACAAAGTATACAGAAGAGAATACAACGAAGGAGCGAGTAAGACCGGAGGAGAGACAGAAAAAGATGACAGACAGAGATAGGAGAGAGAAACAGAAAGAAAACAAACTGATCTACAAAGTCAATTGGATAAGAATTATACTGAGTGATACAGGAAGACAAATCCAGAGAAAGACAGATGGAGAAATAAAAATAACGATACAGTTGCCTGGGGGGTGGAGGGTGGTTTTAGTAGCTGGTAAAGACACTAATTCTCTCATTCAATGCGTTTTTTTGTATTTTCACAACTATTTACATTGTAGGTTCTCACTGAAGGCATAAAAACTATGAATAAACCAGAGGAGTTATGTACTTAACCAAAAAAAGGTAAAAGAACACAAACACACACACACACACACACACACACACACACACACACACACGCACACACACACACACACACACACACACACACACACACACACTGTCCATAGGCCAACAATCAAACAAACACTGCACAAATCTGGCCTTTAAGGAAGAGTGGAAAGAAGACAGCTATTTCGCTAAGCTATCCATAAAAGTCCTGTTTAAAGTTTGCCACAAGCTACCTGGGAGACACAGCAAACATGCGGAAGAAGGAGCTCTGGTCAGAAGTTACCAAACTCAAACTTTTTGGCCACAATGCAATAATGTTTGGCCAAAAAAACACACCATCCCCACTGTAAAACATGGTGGTGGCAGCATCCTGGCTTGGGCCTGCTTTTTTTAAAGCAGGGACAGGGAAGATGGATGGAACCAAATACAGGACCATTCTGGAATAAAACCTGCTGGAGTCTGCAAAAGACCTAAAACTGGGACGGAGATTAATCTTCCAACAAGACAACGATTCAAAACATAAAGCAAAACCTACAATGAAATGGTTCACAAATAAACGTATCCAGGTGTTAGAACTGGGAGTGGTAGCTCAGTGGTTAGGATGTTTGGCCAGCAATCTAAGGGTTGTGGGTTCAAATCCAAAGTCCACTGAAGCTACCAATGTGGGTCCTTGAGCAATACCCTTAACCCTCATTGCTTCAGGGATTCTGTGTGTAACCCTGTGTTCTGACCCCAATCTTCAGGTTGGGCTACTTGTAAGTCGCTTTGGATAAAAGCGTCTGCAAAATGACCAAATGTAATGTAACAATGGTCCCGTCCATCCTTCTTACTCCCTCAACTGACAAGTTCCACACCCACAGACAATTAGGAAAACCTGCAGGTACATCAGCTACTTTCCCCACGCTCTTGAGTCCCACCCCACCCTACGAGCACCATCCACTCATCCTTACTGCTGCCCCAGTAACTCTTCACTTGGAACCTGTATCGCGGTCAATTCCGGCGTCATGGCAACCCCACTATCTACTAAATGAGTCTTACAGGTCAATATGCTTAGCTACTGATTAATTCACACGACTGCTGTTCAATTTAAAGTTTCACCAAACACTTTGTGCAGCTATTGGACGGGCTTTTCTGACTGCGGCTGATTAATTTACTCAGTCTCTGACCGATTTCCTTTTCTGCCACTCGCTTCACACACATGCAGGCCGCGTTTTGCCAGAGACGTTTATCTCGCATGGTATTCTCTTTTCCGTTCGCTGCTCTTTAGTCATGCATCGTTCTCTCATTGCAGACACGCTGACAGCTCATAATGCAGGTTGGGGATGGTGCAGCTCGGCCGTAATAACCATGCCTTTGCGGTCACCTGATCCCTGACCTGTCTAAGGACTCCTATTAGAACAGGTTGCCGGCACGGTGGCCGCTCTAAACGAACCCATTAGCACCTCATTCAGCCGCTTATTTATGAGCCACCGGAGCGAAAAGTTCTCTGGTGCTGACGACCCACCATTACCGCTGATGTACAGCTGCATGCTCTGCCTGCGGGGGCTCACATGTGTTGGAGGAAATAGGTGGCCGTCGTTTGCTGTGCAGGTCTTGTTTTTATGATCTAATGACGGATGTGGCATCTAGGGGTCCTGGAGGGGGAATTAGTAACTGTGAATGTCCTATTAAAACACCCAGTGTGCATTAAAGCCGTGCGGCTAGCTGGCTGGATACCATTATTTTACCACATGATGTCAGGGAGAGCGTAAGGTCAGCGAGAAGCCACGGGTGGACAAGGGAGGAGGGTGTACCTGTAGTAGATAATCAAGTGATGATGTCAAGAGCTGTGTTTAGTTAATATGTTGGTGGTAAAAAAAAAAGCCCATGATTTTTTTATAAAATCGACTTCAATTAAAGAAGCAAGATGAGTCTACCAAGTGAGATTGTACTCTTTCTTTTGAGATTATTACCTAAAAAGAATCTTCTCAAATACTTCTGAATGGAATCTTCTCCATGGACGATGTCCTACATAATTACATACCTACATACTATTGGATATGCATTCCTGAGCATCCCATATACTTTTGGACATGCGTTCCATATAGTTTTGGATGACATCCCATATACTTTTGGACATGCGTCCCATATACATTTGGACATGTGTTCCTGAGCATTCCACAAACCTTTGTACACGCATCCATGAGCATTCCACATACTTTTGAACATATGTCGCACATACTTTTGGACATGCATCCTGAGCATTCCACAAACTTTTGTACACGCATCCATGAGCATTTCGCATACTTTTGGACATATGTCTCACATACTTTTGGACATGCGTCCCACATACTTTTGGACATGCGTCCCATATACATTTGGACATGTGTTCCTTAGCATTCCACAAACTTTTGTACACGCATCCATGAGCATTTCGCATACTTTTGGACATATGTCCCACATACTTTTGGACATGCGTCCCGCATACTTTTGGACATGCGTCCCGCATACTTTTGGACATGTGTCCCGCATACTTTTGGACATGCGTCCCGCATACTTTAGGACATACGTCCCGCATACTTTAGGACATGCGTCCCGCATACTTTTGGACATGCGTCCCGCATACTTTTGGACATACGTCCCGCATACTTTTGGACATGCGTCCCACATACTTTTGGACATGTGTTCCTGAGCGTTCCACAAACTTTTGTACACGCATCCATGAGCATCCCACATACTCTTAGACCTTCATGCCAGATTCATATTGACACGCGCCCTGTCAATATGCCACGCGCCTTTGGACACGCCTTTGGACGTGTCTCCCATCCTGCCTGGTGCTTCCACCTTCTGCATCCCTCCATTCCATGACCACCTCATTCTCACCTTCTCATCTTTAACATCTTTCCTAATCTGCTCCATCGTCCTGACCTCCAGTGAGACTGGCAGCATCTTTATCTCCTCCACTCCAAGCTCCCTCTTCCGCCTTCTGGTCAAAGCCTCCGTCTCAAAGCTGTAAATCATCAATCATACTTTTGGGCTCTATGACTCAAATAGTTGGGATTCGGTTTTCACTGCGGGTTCATTCCTTTCCATTTCTATACATCTGGCAGAATCTAAATGTAGCTTTAGAGCGCTGTCTGTGCTAACTGTTGTTCCAGTCCATCAGTTCCTCTCTTCGTGGAAGAGAAACGGTCTTATCATGGATCATTCATCATGCTGGACCATGTTTTATTCATACCACTTTCCCGTTGGCTGGCACTGCGCTGTAACCATCAGCTCAGGATGGAGAAATCAAGCCGTGGAGTGGAGTGTCTTTCTCATTGCTGAGGTTTTTGTTTATCTCCCTTACTAAGCGTATAAGAAAGAAGTGATTTTTCCTCGAAATCCGGCTGATTTTGCTTTTATTCTGTAGACAGCACAGATTTTTCTGAGGACGGGTCTCTTGGTATTTGTCAGGATTGATCTGGAGCGATCAAATCACTGTGGAGCGCTGGTTTTAAATGTGGAAGGACCAACGAAACCCACATTAGCAATGAACCTCCCTGAACTTTTTCTCAGTTCTGCTTCAAACCGACTTTATGATTCTCTTTCTTTTTAGAAAGTCGGATCCTCAAAAATAAGTTAGTTGGGGTAAAAAAAAAACCACCTCATATGACCTTTTTCTGCTGTGTGTGCATTAATATTTGGACAGTCCCTTTTCAGAAACCTGTGTTTACACACAGAGGTGATAAGTCACACAGTATATGTACTTTACCTTTTTTTTTTTTAAGTGTCTGTACTTTACTCAAGTATTTGCCACTTAATACATTTTACTTCTAGTCTCTACATTTCAAACGTACTTTATACTCACTACATTTCACATACAGGTTCATTCATTCTGACAACTTTATATGTCGATTTTATCGCTTTGTTTATGTACAGTGTATTCCAAAAGAGCGTACACCCCTCACATTTCTGCAGATATTTAAGTATTTCTTTTCATGGAACATAATAACACAATTTAAGTAGTCGGTGTGCAGCTTATATAACAGTGTACATTTATTCTTCCCTCAAAATAACTCCAATACAGCCAATACTGTCTAAACCACCGGCAACAAAAGTGAGTACACCCCTAAAAGTCCAAATTGAGCAGTGTTTGTTATTTTCCCGCCAAAATGTCATGTGATGTTAGTGTTACTAGGTCTCAGGTGTGTATAGGAAGCAGGTGTGTTCAATTTTGTAGTACAGCTCTCACACTCTCTGAAAGTTCCAACATGGCACCTCATGGCAAAGAACTCTCTGAGAATCTTAAAAGACAAATCGTTGCGCTACATGAAGATTGCCAACACCCTGAAACCGAGCTGCAGCAAAGTGGCCAAGATCATCCAGCATTTTAAAAGAGCGGGGTCCACTCAGAACAGACCTCGCGTTGGTCATCTAAAGAAGCTGAGTGCACATGCTCAGCCATTATCCAAATGCTGCAAAGATTGAAGAGGTGGGGGGGGGGGGTCAGCCTGTCAGTGCTCAGGCTATACACCGCACACCACCTGTTGAGAAATGTAGTTATAAGTGGTTTTTAAATAAATATATTTTACTTTAAGTACATGTATGTAATGCTTGTAAATAGCTGAGTACACTCTGCATTTACTCAGCGCTTTACTGCTTTGCATAACACACAATGCATCTTTCTAATATATATTTATATATTTTGCACCCTGTACAGTAAACTGTAAAGTGTATTGTGGACACCGTCATTCCGAAACCAAATTCCTTGTGTGTGTAACATACTTGGCACAATTAATCTGATTCTGATGTAGGTGCATGTACTTTTATACTTCTACTTGAGTAAAAAAAAAAAAAAAAAAGTAAAACAGTTTATGCATGTGTCTATACTAGTGTTTAGGAACACTTGCAAATTTCCCTCTTTTTGAAAAAAAAGCACAATGTCATGCAATTCACAAACAATATTATATATTTGACAGTTATGACAGTTGGTTGTATTCTAACACAATTCTGGTCAACAGTAATCCAGTGTGACTTTTAACCTATAAATAAATCATCAGACTTATGTTTGTAAATCTTGCAGGAGCTCGCAGACTTTCGGCACATCCACACAAAGCTGAAGAAGCAGTATCAGGAAAAGACGGCCGAGCTGGCCCATGCTAACCGCCGTGTGGAGCAACATGAGACCGAGGTGAAGAAGCTCAGGCTAAGGGTGGAGGAGCTGAAAAAGGAGCTGGGGCTGGCAGAGGATGAGGTAACCAATACATTGGGTATAGGGTGGGGGACTGACCGTTATATCGTGATTCATTTTTAACCTTTAGGAATTAATAAAGCAGTGTGGTACATACAAGAGGGCGTGATTTATTCACAATAGTACACCCTCAAGGACCTTATTGCATTTATGAAACGGTTACCATCGGATGCCATAATACACATCATGTTTGGAGGTCAAATGGCACTGCACATCACCCCAAAACACCATACCAGTGAAGTTTGGAGGTGGGAACATCATGGTGTGGGGCTGTTTTTCAGCATATGGTACTGGCAAACTTCAAATAATT
>JAOUQT010340089.1:0-12911 GCA_025769995.1 Xyliphius kryptos | reverse complement strand
CCCCAAATAGCTCACAATGTGTTATGAGTTGAAGAAATAAAAGTAACGCATGCTTAGTATCAAACTCACTCCAGCGTCTGGTAAAACACTCACATGAGGGTTGGTTGACTGCCTAGCTAGATGTTAATTACAGTAGTGGGAGCTGCTTTTTTTAACTTCCAGGTTGAGTATATTTGGCTGTGGTTAGTAAAAAAAATTTGCTTTGCCCAATTTTTAATTACAGTAAAATGAATAGAAAAAGAAATTAATGACCGTTACGACCATAAATGTTTATTACAGCTGCACATTCCTGAAACTTTAGGACTGAATTATAATAAATAGTGCCTCATTTATAGCAGTTAATACCACTGAGATTTGCTCATATCAGTGTCAGGATTTAGACTAGTGATCTTTCACTGTTTGATGTGATGGTAGATGTAGTCATTGTGCTACCACTAAGGTGGTAGTTTAATTTATCGTGTGAAATTGTAATCTTTCATGTTACTGTGTTAGTGTATGTTTCTGGATCTGTTTAACATGATTTAAATCACACATGGGCTTCAAATGGCACACAGGCTTTAAATCAAATTCTGCATGCATTTTTAAAAATAGAAATGGAACCTAAAACTAAGCCATTTTAAACGCTTTTGTGTTATTGAATAGCTGAGAATTATCATATGTGCGATACATTTGTTGCAGTGTAATATGTTGTCTTTAAAGTGACTTTATTCATTCAATCGTTATATGTGCAAAACGCTTATCTTGTCTTCTCATCTCATCTCATCTCATCTGACAAAAGATTTAAAATTGAAATAGGTGTGTTGATTGCAGTAAAATATATGTATAGTCAGGGCCTTCAAGGCCTTCTCTGCAGTTCTAAAATATAGGTCAAATAGAATTCATATAGAATTGTATTAATTTATTAGACGTGTTGACTGCAGTCTTCTCTGCTGGTCTTAAATATTTAAAGTGATCTTACTGTGCCTACACAAAATTGGTCCTTCACAGTTATCCGTGCAGTGAAATACACACACGTAATTTCATTAATATTTAGAATTTCATTTTTAGGCCTGGTAAAAAAAAAAACAAACAAAAAAAAAACCTGTTGCTACGACCAATCAGCAGGCATACGTTACTAGTGTGATTGGATAGTTAGAGTGTACCGCCTCGGTTAGACATTTTCAGCAAATTAAAACCTATGATATCAATATGACTTTCAACATTGGCTTTGATGACAATTAAAAAAGAACTTCTTAATGGAACTAATTGAACTCTTTTTGAGGGAAAAAGGGAGTATAGATTTTTTTGTCGCCTGGTGATTCCAACTCACAGAGGCACAAATTCTTACTCCATTTCACTCACCACTGCTAAATGGTGGAACGACCTTCCCAACAACATCCGTAAGCTTGAGTCACTTATAATATTAAACTTCTTAAAACACATCTTTCCTTTTTCATAAGCACTTGCTATAAAAAATAAATAAATAAATAAAAATAAATAAATTAGATACAGTATATATAAAATGAAAGAGCCAGATCTAATAATGCACAGGGTTTGATGATACTGCAATACTGCAGTGTAGCTGTTATTTCCTAAACTACTGACTTGTGTTGAGACTCAAGTCTCTTTGGATAAAAACATCTGGTAAATGACTAAATTCAAATGTATACAAAAAATCTGAAAATAATCAGGATTTTTGGTGAGTTTTCTTTTCCTAAATAATACTGCAATTCCATGAGGTTATTTTTGGCATTTTTTTTATTCTGGCTTTAATAGTTATCTATATGCAACATAACAGCTCTTTTTCCATTTCTTCATAATAAGATGTTTTATAGTCAAAAAAATAGATATTTACAGGTGGATTGATTCAGACGGAACATTATTGAAGGCCTAGGTGTGAAATGCATGGCCCGCCACTGAATTCAATATGGCTTTTCCAGCTGTGGATAATTTTTACCACTGCACATTTAGCAGCAGCATATAACAGTAGCACTATCGTTTTAACTTTGCCAATGTGTGTTAGTTTTGACAGTGTTTACTTCCACTAAGAGCAAAATATTTTAAGATATATCACAAGATATGAAAATAAAAAGTAAAAGAAAATAGTGTGACAAAGTGACAATACATTATTTAGATTTAGAACACAAGTACATGTGAGAGAGGAAATACTAGACATTGCTAAGTTTCTACATATTACTTGGCATAAAAAAAAATGTTTTTGCCAGTGAAAGGCACACAAAAATGATGTGGTTTCTCAAGGACAAAGTTCATCATTTTGGGCCACCTTTCAGGGGTAAGCTGAATACTTTGTGGGGGGAAAACGAAAGCAGAAAATCAAGGGCAAAATAAACCCCTTCACGTCACAAAAAGTAATTTAATTCTCTGAGGTGTCCTGATTCAAGACAAGAGTTTGATTCCTCATCTTCCCCATCCATACCCCACTTCAATGTGTTGTATGAGTGCAAGGAAAGACCTTCTAGTTATAATGCCAAGACAAGCAAATAGATTGGTGCCATACATCAATTGTTTCAGTAATTATGGAGGAGGAGAGAGGAAAGAGTGTCTTAACCCTATATTTATTTAAGTCTTCAATTTCTTGACATTTAATAATAGAATGTTTTAAAAATAAAGAAACTGTCATGCCAAATTTGTAGGACGCCCTACTGCCAGTACTCATATACTATATGAACAGACTTATGTGTCTTTGTACCAATAACAAGGTTAAGGTCATGATTTAGTTTGATTGTCATTTAGTTATATTTAAAAGAATATTCCCATGAAAATAAATACACAGAAGAGCTGTGGTTTATTTTAGGGATGTGGCTTAGTGACAAACCAAGATAAGTTAACTTCATGTAAGTGGTTAACCTACTAATATAGAAACCATATGCCCATGTTTCTAAAATACATTTGGTGAGTTACTGAAACAACAATGGTATTACAGCAAAGTAAAATGTTTAATACATTTTAATGTTTATTTTCTATCTTTTATTTAGAAGACACGAGAACATGCCCTTGTGTTTCAGTCAAATGAATATTGTTTGGTGTTTGAGCATAATTTTGTCATTTAATTTTTTCATATAGCTAGAACTACAAATAGAACTACAAATAGTCCCCAACTTTATTTATTCATCTTTTGTTGGAATATACAGTAAACTTACCATATAATTTGTTAGTAAATTGCCTTACATTCCATTCCATTACTTGAAGTAATTTTACAGACCCTTACACCCAAACTGACTTAAAAACAATAGTGGTTAAAGTTAGAATTAGTGTCATCCATGAATCAGCACCCCGTAGCAATGAGGTGTAGGGCCATTGCTTAAGGACCCACATTGGTAACTATAGTGGGCTTGGGATTTAACCCCCCAACCTTTACAATTAACTAACCGTTGATTTAATTGATTAATCTCAAAATCCAACAAGAAGAACTACTTTTCTTAATATCAAGTCAATACACTTTGAATTGTTCTAATAGTATGAATTCACAACCCACTGCTTTTAAACAACCCGATTTCATTTCACGTCTTAAATAGCTGACCTTCAGTCTTTTAAAAATAATTGAAAAGCACCAAACTATGTCAAAAGAATGTATTATGAAACCTGTAACCACTCTTGAAAATATTTACATATCAAGAAGGCCTTCATGGAAGAACTTTCAATCTCTCTGTGGGTCTGTGGCAGCCCACATATGTACACAGAGCGTACATCATAAAAAAAAAAAAAAAATGTAAAGGCCTTGTATGTGTTCATGTTTGTTTTACCAAAGTAATCTGTGCCCTTTATTTCATTGCCTTTTGCTGTATTTTCTCTCTAAATACATTTTCTGTTTGATGATGAAAAATGTCTGTGCCAATACCCATCACGTGCTTGATTTTGACAGGGTCAGTCAATGATTTCAGTTATGGCTGGTTACCGAATTCAAATTACTTTAAAGATACCCTCATTCATTAGAAATGATAATTAAGTGACACGTCCATTTTATGAAGAGCGCAGTTTTAGGAAGGTGTGTTTAATCATGATTGTATTCCAAAATGACTGTAAAAGAATCTGTCACAATAAGCTATGCATAAAATGTGAAGTGTATAAATTGGCAAAGTTAGTCACCCAGTCAGAGCTGGCAGTGGGATACAAATTTCTCCTTCGTTGAAACCTTTAAAAAAATTAAAGAATCATTTAACTTGTGACACAAAGTACACATTTGAACATATATTAAAGTTATAATAAGTTGAGTACGGTCATAAATAAATACTCTCCAGTATATATTTTTATTAAACTAAAATTATTTTTTATTTATTTAATTAAGGTCATATTAATTTGTTTCAATCTACATTTCTAGGTCACTTAGCAAATACGAGTTTAAAATTTCAACTAAAGAACTTTATAATTTTAAGGTCCTTTTCAAGATAGTTCTAAATGACAGCGTTATTATTATTAGACAATAATATTCATATATGATTTTGAGTATAATTATTAAAGAACATTTAACTGATCAATTAATTATATGGCAAATGCTTTTGACAACCAGAAAATTAGTTTTTTACCCTTAAATTCGATGTTTTTACAGGCTCTTTTTGGTTTGTTACAAGAGTAGGTTTCCGAACTTCTGTAGAAGCGCAGAAATTAGTATATGCTTCTTTCCCCTGGATTAACGGATATTTAGTCTGTTCGCAAAGGGCCCTTCCTGATCATTTCCTTTCCCATGGCACATTAAGTGACCTGAAAAAAGGTGTAACAGGAAATGTAATATCCAGAGGTGAAATTAAATGACGTAAATTCACCAGATGTTGAATTCGGTCAAAGAGACATTGGAATGTAGGTTCATATAGCTAAAGTACACACCAAAACACAAGATGTAACGAGATTCATGACTACATGCCAACAATGCTGTCCTTCTTTTTTAAAGTTGTAAGACAAATAACTCATCCTGTGGAGATGTTTGCACATTTTATGACTTGTCTTTAACACAATCTGTTTTCTTTTCTTTTCGAAATACAGCCCCTACAAAAAATCCATTTCCTTTCAAATCAAAACACATTATAATACAATGTCTGCTGAGTACTTAAATGGAGATAAGATGGAACTATAAGCTGTTTTGTCCTAAACTCTCTTAACTTTAACACAAAAACTTATATATTACAAAAATTCATATATTAATATAACGTTTAATTGACATTTATGCTGTAACATTAAAACATGTTTTTTTTTAATTGTCCTGCCATCAACCCAAAGACATTTAAACAAAATAATACCATATGCAGCTTTTTATTCCCCCCCCCCCCATCTGTCAGTCTGACCTCTTTTATTTCATCACATATTCATGAGGTTAGAAAAACTAGAATGATGAAGTGTTTATGCTTGAAATACAATTGTCTGTTTAAATTTATCCCTACAATCTTAAATATCCTACTGTCTACTTGTCCTGTACCTACTTATGTGAAAACAAAATGGTAATAGAATCATGCTTTACACTAATCATTTTTTTTTGCCATAAAACATTAAAGTCGGTTCAAAGGCTAAGGTTCCAGAAATATCCAAATATTTCACAGACAAAAGAACATTGAAATATTGTAGAAAGTAATAATGATTTACAAAACAGCTTATTAAAATTTAAAGTATGAACTCCTTTAAACCAAGGAATTTAACATCTTAAGTAGACTGTTTTGATAAAATAATGATACTATTGTTTCTTTTTATCCTGCATGCTAAAATTCAATTTCTGGATAAAATACAATTTAGCCAAGTGGTGCAATAGGACACTTTTGACCCACAGAAAAGTACCATAAAGAAAGTATTTTGCTTGTGAAGTTTTGGTACTCACTCCTGCGTTTCCTCGCACAGTCCAAAAACATATAAGTAAAAGACTTAACGATATTATTTGTTCCCATCTGTAAATTATTGTATATACAGCAAGTGTCAATGTGTCCACCTAGAGAAAATTAGGAGACCTGCTAAGGCCTTTTGCCTAGTGAGCACTGGGCTACCCAAGAATGAAGTGAATGAATTTGTTAATGATAATCATATTTCAATTAAAATTTTAGTTTATCAGAATGTCTGTTTTGGGCTTCAACCTGCAGTGAATCACCTTCAAACCCATGAGTGAAAAATGACAAATGACACAAAAAAACATGACAAAAATTGTGTTTCCTAACTAACGAGTATGTAGTCCACTTCCATGTTTAAGATGAGTTTGTGTAATATAGCAAATCAGCAAGAAACAAGAAAGGTCATCAGACTGAGACTATTAAATTGGACACAGCAAAATCGAAAACACATGTGGAATGAGTTTTTAAAATACGTTGTCTTAACTATTAAATCGCTTTTGTAAATCCTGAACATTTAAGGTAGATTTTTGTAATATCAAAAAGATTTTTGTTTCAAAAAAACAAAATTACAATGTATATTTGCGGTCATTTGTCTGCTATCCAATAATGAGTCTTCATTATCTAGAATCTCAGTTTGTGTTTATTTGGAGTTATTAAATAGCGTTAGTGTTGGAAGGGAGTGGTAGTTCAGTGGTTAGGGTGTTGGACTATCAATAAGAGGGTTGGGGGTTCAAATCCCAGCTCCACTAAAGTTACTAATGTGGGTCCTTGAGCAAGACCCTTAACCCTCATTGCTCCAGGGTCCTGCATCAACCCTGTTCAAGTTGGGATACTTGTAAGTTGCTTTGGATAAAAGCGTCTGCTAAGTAACTAAATGTAAATGTACCATGTAGCATGTTCTTCATTTTAAATAATTACATGAGTTTAATAATAAATATGCACGTCATATACCACATCTCTGCCTGGCACCTCTTTTACCGAACTCGATTGCATTTGCTTCAGAGGGTCTTAAAACAACCCACCTCTGCAACCTTGTGAACAGAGCTCATTTGGACCTGTAAGAAATTCGTTACTGCCATATAAAAGGTTCAGATATTTGATTTTCCTCGTCTCGTTACGGCGCTACACCCTTAGATTTTTGAGTTTGAAACCAGACACGAGAGAAACAACAAGATTTACTAACTCTGGTTCATAAAATCGGATTATAAACAAATTTATTAAAATAAGTTGCAACATACTTGGTTGGTTCTGATTGATGTATAACAGGAGCGATCACAATTTTGTGTCACATCCTTCCATTCATACTTGTCTCTTCTGTCGTGTGCCAAAGCCCAGATTACTGAGATGCCATAAATCTGTTGCGCTGTAAAAATGACATTGTAATGTGTAACAGTAGTAATTTGTTAAATAAAAGTCCTATTAGGATGAGTGTCTAAGTGTGAATAATCTGATCTGACCTGGATAGGCCTGGCATGCCTGGGCCGTCATGAACTTTGAGGCCGTGCTCCACTACAAGCACCAGAACCAAAGTCGGGATGAGAAGAAGAAGAAGCTGCGACACGCCAGTGGGACCAGCGGCGCCAGCGCCAACAGCGAAGCCAGCAACAGCGACAGTGAAGCTGACAGTGCCGACCAGAGCCCTGCGCCCTCTCCCGGCCAGAAAAAGGTCAGTACGGTCGTCTTTTTGACCATCACAGTCCTGAGTTTATAGCCAGTAACTTGTAATTCATTAGTGAATGCTATGGCGTCCTAAATTACACTGTTAAAATTTGCATGTTCTCCATACCCTACATCGCTGTCCAGCATTTTTTTTGCCTCCTTTGCGACCTTGTTGCAAAACATCTATGAATGCTAGGGTTTGTATGGGTGCTTGAAATCCTGGAAAATGCTTGGAATTTTTTTTTTTTTTTTTTTTTTTTGCACATGGAGTCAGGTTCACAGATACAATTGTATGGTGTCCGAAAGGGTCCAAAAGTTTTGAGAACTTAAAAACAGAATTCGTAAGTAATTTTCTTCGTTGCACATTTTGCGCTCGCGCTTCTCTCTATCGCCCCCTTGAGTCTAAAAATTTCTCACGTTTGTTTTTGTGTTTAGGACCCGTTTTAACGGGTGGGCAGGATCTAGACACTATTTGGCTGCTTGAGAAAAGTCCAGCCCACCCAGCCATGCTTACACATCTGGCGACATCAGCGAATATGCGCGAAACATGTTTTGCTTTTAAAAAAATGAGTTGAGAGTTTGTTTACTTCTATCAGCTATTTTAATTTTTATTATTTTATTTTCCAGTCCTACTTTTGAAAATGTGTTAATTCACAATTTGTCATAGTGTTGCATGGCTGAGTGGGCTGGACTTTTCTCAAGCAGCCAATTACTGTCTAGATCCCGCCCACCCGTTAAAACGAGTCATAAATACAAAAATCAAACGTGAGAAATTTTTAGACGCGAGGGTGCGATAGAGAGAAGCGCGAGCGAAAAAATTTGCAACGAAGGAAATTGCTTACGAATTGTGTTTTTAAGTTCTCAAAACTTTTGGACCCTTTCGGACGCCATACAATTGTTTGCAACATATGGCTTGGAATTCATATTGTACATGGCACAGATCAACAAATGGCTAAGAGACTGTATGAAGAAGTAGAAAAAAAGAGGGGAAATATAAACTTTAAACTTATTTTGCTTTAATGTCTTCTCCTTCTGTTATTACCAAACCCAATTCTAGTTGTGTTTACATAAAATATTACCATCGCTTGCAGTGTGACAAAAAGCAAATCAATAATTTTTGTATATATATATGTAGGTAGAAATGCTCTTAACTCTCCCCCAAATTTGACATCCTATAGTAAGTTCTCAACCTAATAAACAGGGTAAAAAACATTGGTATGTAAGTTGTGTGAAACTAACACCAATAAATCCATAATTCCGGCTATTTATTTACTTAGAAGTATTTTCTCACTGTGAAGTGTGGAAAATAGTTTTGCAATACACAAAAGGAGGCGCTACCTCTATTCATAAAGTCCTAGCGCCTTTTATATGATGTCTATGGGATGTGATGAGATCGAACCACTCATTTCAGATTAAACCACTTATAGTCAGCATTCCTATTTATCCCAAATATGCCGTACTTCCTTAAAACCTCATGTCCATGGATTCCCAGTCATAAAAAACGACCCCTTTGCAAATCGATACCCCACCCCAGAACCATTACCTTCAATTTATTTTGGAAACCATTCCTCTGGAACCGCAAGTCTGTGGTGTGTGTCTGGGGTCAGCGTGGAATGAAATGATGAGCTGCGAGCAGATTTGAAACAAGGTTTTAATGAAGGGGAACAGGCCTCGGTACTGTTTTTGTCGAACCTCATGTCAGAATGTGGTTTCCGCCTGATTGCAGAATGAACCTATGGTCTGATGATCTGATGTCTCATTGGTTCAGTTCTTTCTGTTTTATGACCTCACATTTCGTTTACAGTAGAGTCTCATGTTGCAGGATTATCCATCGAGTCGCTTAATCCAGAGGAACGTTTCAGGGCGCCAATCCATGGGCACACACTCCCTCACACAAACTCACACACTCTACATAGGGGCAATTTAGAGCAGCTAATTCTACTTGGATCTGTCTTTTTTAAACTGGTAGAAAACCCACAGAAAACCCACGAACCTGGATCCCCAGCACTGAGAGGTGGATGTGCTAACCAGATACTCCACCGTGCCAGTTTAAAAGTCACGAGGCGAGATCGGTCCGAACAGTCAGACTTAGTTGACAACGTAGTGGGAAAATGCCAGCAAGTATTTATATATCTTGGGTTTGGTTCTTTGTTTCTACCCTTCTGGTCCATTTGATTAGTTTACTTATAGATATACGAGTTCTACAGATACAGACTGTTGTCCATGTGTAGTACCAAGCATGTAAGCTCAGTGTTTACGTTCTAAAGGCTAGGGGTTCAGTCCCCGGGGTCCTTTATCAAGGCTCCAAAGTATAATTTCTCCGAAGGGGGACTGTATCATGAATGACCCGGCGCTCAGATGGACTACCTGTAAGACCCCAGAGTGCATCTATATGGTGGAACCTCAGGTATGGAAACAAATGACCTATACCGTTGTAGATACTGGACGTTCCTCTAAATTCCATTGTAAAACCTCCATCCTCTGTGAGCTGGACTGTGCTGAATTAGTCATCAGTGCCCCTTATGGACAGAAAAAATGTATCCATTATTTCGTTCTTTTCAGAAACGTCTCTTTCGTCAACACTTTGGGGAAGGCCTTTTCCTGTTTCATTGTTTTGTGCACAAAGCCAGTTCCATAAAGAAAGCCGGTACTGTTTCTATGCGAGTGTGTAGTATGTACACAACCTCAGCTACACTAGGTCCATCATCAGTGTAACGGCTTTTGATGTGTGATGTCACACCACCACACTCTTTAGCGGGTCATCAGGTATTGCTTAATGCATACTGCACTTTTCGGACACACTGTGCACCCTGTGTAGTATGGTAGTAGGCGTTTCCAGTGTGAATTATTGCAACGTTCCTAACCTTGATTTTTCCCAGGACTGGATCTGTACATGGACTAGATAAGCAGCATCTGCATGATGACATCATGTATCATGTATTTTGTATCTGTAACCATGACGACCCCGTTGGTGGAGCCTTTTAAAGCCGTTTACCTGAATGTTTTTCTTGTGCAGGATTTGTCCAAGACGCTTTTGCTGTACACGGTTCCAGCAGTCCAGGGTTTCTTCAGATCCATCTCACTGTCACGGGGAAACAACCTGCAGGACACGCTAAGGTACTCACAAAGGGGTTCGGAGTCGATCCCATCAATCTAAGAACAGAACAGACACCTAATTGCAGTTATGTTCCCTAAATAGCATGTTATTGAACTGTGTGCGGAACCCTAAGCTTTTAAAGACTCAGACAAATAGACCTAGGGAGAACATACCAAAGTTTTCTGTCAACCACTCGCAATTCAGGTGCTTCTGTCACCATCTTTTTATCTGCTTTGAGATTTGGAGACCTATTGGTTAAAGTGGTTTGTGAATGCATGATAATTAAATTCTTGTAGAGAACCTGTTAAATTCTCAATGGCAAGAAACTCTATGTTGTTTGAGCAGGAGGTCCAAAGTTTGGTCCAAACCTGCATGAAGAGGTTTGAATCCACGTGACTGGGGTATAGTGGCCAATGTGACCTGGACACAGTATATTTTTGGACACAGTGCCCCCTGGTGTTCACATTAGATTATACAGTTAGAAGACAGAAGCATTTACGCACTCCTCCATCCGTTTTCGGAGAGTGCATTCGGCTGTGATAAAGCTAAATGGGAAAATACTCGTCCATCACATTCACTCCACCCTCTATATGGCACTTATGATGTCATCACTCCCTTTATTCCAGAGTCCTGACCCTGTGGTTCGATTACGGTCACTGGCCCGAAGTAAACGAAGCTCTCGTGGAAGGAATCAAGACCATTCAAATCGACACGTGGTTACAGGTAACTAAGCGTCCTGTTGTCTTACACGATCGCGGTGTCTTCGTCTCTGACGCCCCAATTCGTCTTTCCTTATAGGTGATTCCCCAGCTGATCGCACGCATCGATACGCCACGCCCCCTGGTGGGACGACTCATCCATCAGCTGCTCACAGACATCGGCCGCTACCATCCTCAGGTACCCCAGCGCGTCAGGATGCCCCCTGATCATCCCAAACCGGCCACTTTATCAGGCACACCTCCATTTTTCTACACTCCTCTGACTGTATAGCTTCTGTCCCCTGCAGGCGCTGATCTACCCCCTGACCGTCGCGTCCAAGTCCACCACCACCGCTCGGCACAATGCCGCCAATAAAATCCTGAAGAACATGTGTGAGCACTGCAACACTCTGGTCCAGCAGGCCATCATGGTGA
Source organism: Xyliphius kryptos (assembly GCA_025769995.1). Taxonomy (NCBI): domain Eukaryota; kingdom Metazoa; phylum Chordata; class Actinopteri; order Siluriformes; family Aspredinidae; genus Xyliphius; species Xyliphius kryptos. The sequence goes on along the minus strand of JAOUQT010340089.1, from coordinate 1,218 downwards.
GTGAGTGGTCAAAATGCCAGCTCCTACAGACCTTTGACTCCGCCTCTTATTTACATATCCGTCCATCGCAGTAGGTTAAATAGTTGCTGTCTGAGATCCTCAGCATGTTGCTTCCTCTGCAGGTGAGTGAGGAGCTGATCAGAGTGGCGATTCTGTGGCACGAGATGTGGCATGAAGGTTTGGAGGAGGCGTCTCGACTCTACTTTGGCGAGAGGAACGTTAAAGGCATGTTCGCTGTGCTGGAGCCTCTCCATGCCATGATGGAGCGAGGACCTCAGACTTTAAAGGAGACATCGTTCAATCAGGTGTGTGTCTCATCATGTTGGGTTGTATACTGTATGTCGATGTTATGAAGGAGGATGAAGAAGATAAAAATGAGTTTATTAGAGGGGCGGGGTAGGTGGGACGATCTGGAGACAAAGTTGGGAAGGTAGTTCGAGGAGGGATGAGGATAATTCCGCAGAAGGATACTGTGGCTCAAGACATCTGGAGGAGGTTTAGGGATGGGGTGATGAAATAGGATGTTCAGGCCAGGGGCACAAAGAAAGGAGACGAAAGGAAAATGAGAGACAATAAGACTAAATAAAATACAGAAAATAAGGATGACAAAATGAGTGGGAAATGGAAAGATGAGTGAGAATGAGAGACGAAAATAAAATATAAAAGAGATGAAACTGAGAAGGAGGTACGGGGAGAAATGAGGGAGGTGAAGGCACTGATATATGGCATCAGAAAGGGTCCAAAAGTTATGAGAACTCAAAAACTGAATTCGTAAGCAATTTTCTTCAGTGCACATTTTTGTGCTCGCGCTTCTCATTTTTGCGCTCGCGCTTCTCTCTATCGCCCCCTCACGTCTAAAAATTTCTCACGTTCGATTTTTGTATTTAGGACCTGTTTTAACAGGTGGGCAGGATCTAGACAGTAATTGGCTGCTCGAGAAAAGTCCAGCCCACCCAGTCATGCTACACTACGACAATATGTGGATTAACACATTTTAAAAAGTGGGACTGGAAAATAAAACAATGAAAATTAAAATAGCTGATAGAAGTAAACATACTCTCAACTCATTTTTCAAAAAAAACAAAACACATTTCGCGCAGATTCGCTGATGTCGCCGGATGTGTAGCATGGCTGGGTGGGTTGGACTTTTCTCGAGCAGCCAATTACTGTCTAGATCCCGCCCACCCGTTAAAACGGGTCCTAAATACAAAAATCGAA